>JTDE01002111.1:29329-39656 GCA_014338405.1 Paragonimus skrjabini miyazakii | reverse complement strand
TCAACAACCGCCGTCGCGGTTGTTGCTCCAATCCTGGCAGAGCCCTGTCCAGAAAACCTTGCAGAATGGCGGCAAACACGGATGGATCCGCTTCCTGTCCAAGCCTGGTCGCCTTGAACCGCCACATGGCCTCCTGGCGGTCGACCGGGCTGTCAAACGCAGCCACCAGCGCCTCCTTCGCAGTGGCCCACTCCATGTTCGCAGAGCCTCTTTGCGCTGCATCCAGCACCGCCTTCGCCCTGCCCTTCATCAGCGTCCGCAGGGCAGCCAGCTTCCCACGGTCGGTCTTGACTCCGACCACTTCGGCCATGTCCTCGAAGTCCTCTAGGAACGCCCGAACGGCTGCGGACAGGGTATCTTTATCCCTACGTTCGTCACGGCACCAGTTGTTGTGACCGCAAAAGACGCTTGGCCTGGGAATTCGTTTATCGTGCAAACGCCCGTATAGGTCATGTCAAAAATCAAACCGCAAACGCGTACACTCATCTGCACGTCAGACATGCATTCACATACATCATTATCATTCGCCTTGGTGGAACTCTTGCCGTAGTGTGTACACACTAGTCCGATAGTCTCTTCTTGTCCTTCGTCTTCCTGGCGTTCGCAGCTTGCCCTTTTGTTCCTGAATGTCTCCTGTAGGTAATATACTACTTGTGAGTAGTATACTACTCACAACGAAACTGCCTGTCATACAACAGTACAACAACGGCATTCTGACTGTGTTGCCTGTATAGCTCTCCATTAAACTGAAATCGAACATTATAAGTGCAAAACCACAATAATTCTTTCAATTCATCTTCTGTACTTCACATGGCACTTTGTTCTCGGCATATGTGCAAAGATAACTAGTTTCTTCCAATGTACGGATACAGACAGCTACTTTTCTCAGGAGTTGGAAATTTATCACAATGTTCACCAGATGCGCTACATCTAAATCGACAGTTGTATGGTCCTGACATCACGGGTGATAGTCTGTGACAATCATCTGGTCTATGATCATTGTGGCAGGGTTGAATTTTTTGGCCCAAATGGTTAACAAGCTATCGTATGGATAACGTACGTTTTTCGTCAGATTGGTCTGCCAAAGAAAGTTAACCTTTCCACAGTTTTTGTCTATTTGAGATAGGATATAAATAGCAGTGAGTCTATTAGCAGGTTGAGATTGTCTCACTGTGCCATTGGATGAAAGCTCACTCTATTTATAATTTTACAATCTACGAGTAAAGCTGAGACATTCATACCAATACGCTAACTTTAACGATAGTGGTTTGTACTGAATTTACACTCACAAGATGATGTAAACAAGTACGGTGGTATTAGTAAGGCAACTATCGAGTCAAACGGAGTTTAAGATTTTGGAGACGTCGAAGGTAATCTCACTATACTCTAATCTTACGATCTACTAAAAAAAATGCGTCACCCCGTAAGTCGATGAGATTAGGAATCATTAAGAGGAATATCGCCTATTAAACAAACTCCAGCTCGGTGTTTCTTTTCAGAAGCGGTTGCTCTGAAAAGCTATCTGGGCACGAAGGCTACGTGTAAATGGAAATGACATTCGACTTGAAAGTAACCAAATCCCGGATGATTCATCAGCAAACAATGAATTGGCTAAAATGATAAAAAATCAACCTGAAAAAGATTACTACATTTACATACCTTACGTACACGATTCTTACCTATAGTTTACAATTTGTGTACATTAGCATGGCTCTTTCCATAGTCTTTTAAATCGTACACGAGTATCCTGCAAGGTTTTCCGCACATCATCAAGTGCAGAATGTAGTAGGCACGATGTTCATAGGAGGAAGGCTTATTTGACTGTATCCTTCGAACTGGATAACACGATGCAGGTGATTAACACGGACTTAGAAAAAATCTATTGTTCATACCTCCCTGATATAACCGGCAATGTTTATTGAATGAACAGCCCAAATACTTTGTATATCCGTACCCAACTTAGCACCAAGGAAAGAAATTGTTTTAGCTTTGCGTTCGAAGTGCTTTTAAGCAATTCTAACCACTGGTATAACCGGAATGGAATTTAAATGATAACATTCGTAAAGACTACCAGGGGCTAAAACTGAGAGAATTGTAACTCGTTCAAGTTACGTTATTTTCAAGCACTAACAACCCCTGGATCCCATTTGTGCTAAGTAAACTAATAACACTGGTTAAATCTATACACAACTGAGTTTACCGACTCCTCTGCAGTTGCGATGATCCATACGCAGAACTAACAACCATACGTGAAATCCTGACAATGGAACACGCTTCAATGTGGTTCAAGTCACGTTTGTTACAATAAATTACCACATTATCCACCGAATCCCAACTTCCCGAGCCAAGTGCCTCTACTGTAAACCATCCGTTGGCAACCGGATACATAATCGCTTTCATGCCACCGATCGTACGCCAATAGCCACTCTCGTTCAGCCAGAAGCTGGTGACATTGGTGATTTCGATTTTTGTTCTTCTATTACGCTGGTGCTTACCATAATGTATAACATTTTCTATCACGAATTTAACCTTTGAGTGGAAAGATTACGAGCACCTTTGTCATTTTTATCTCTATCTGCCCTCTGTTTTATTCAAGCAAATTAAGAGAATGGTTATTTTTCGAAAATATCGACCGCTATTAATTGTCATGCTCATTTGCATTCGTAAGAAATTGTCAATCATCAGAGCAATAGTTTCGAGGGATGGTATCGTTTCAATAGGCTCATTTTCATAGTTACACATAATTAATAACGTACGCGTGAAAAGCCCTTATCCTAATAAAAATGACCGCTCAATAAGAAGATGCTACCGAATCAGATACTAACTTAATCAAGATGTTTGGTAAGTTTGGTAGAGTAAATGAACTGTGACATAGTTGGAGCTGGCATTCCGCTGGAATTCAGACCGAAGTAAATGGGGAGGGAAGGTGACGGATTTAGTTTGTATGGAGGCAAAAATCATTTATATCTTACCGGGATTTGGTCGACGGCAATCGACTGAGGAGTGATAACGTCCATTTTAGTGTATGGATGTTGATGACTTCAGCCTTACACAACAAAAATCCTGTATAGTTTGCATCGTATTCGGACGGGATACTTTAAACATTTAAGAGAAAAACTAGTGTTTTCTATTTTTGGGTATACTACTCACATATACGACCACAGAGAACAATTGGCGCTTCATTTGTCGCAAGCCAACACGGACGAGTTACTCTCCGAACTTCATGAGTATCATACCAATCGTTCATAAACGAACATCCGAACCGAATCACTGAGTCTAACGTGAAACCAAACTGGTATGTGTTTGTGCTGGCGCGTTTCCCCTTACAGTCATTCAGGCTACGGAGCAAAGCGAACACTGCAAACGTGTCCTCTGTTTCCACGTGAGCCTATTGGACAGTCATTGACAGACAAAGTTGGAGAAGAATGTTTCAAGACGACAGTCAAAAACGAAAAACAAAAAGGATTGAGTTAGATCAGTCTCGCAGAGGAAACATTACAAATCCCGTGCTAACATCGGTTAGAAGAAACTAACCTGAGACAGGAAAGTGGTGAACATTTCTAGAATTTATCATCTCGTTTTCATGCAAAAGTTTATGGGCAAGGCCAGTAGCAATTTTACGATTACGTTATTAATCAACATTAATTGGTTGCAGTTGTCACAGCTTTTAAAACTGTGTTCGTGGAATGCGTATGTTTTCGCGAAGACGCGCTTGCGGTGAACAACGCATGACTCATATTGGTCATTGAGTGGTTGCAGCAAGTGTGGTCAGTAAACACACAGCAGTTTTTAGAACTTGGCTCGAAATCCTCCATTACTCTCAACCATCTGGTCCCCCAACTGCTTAATTGATTAATTAATTAATTAGTTGCAGAATACTCCAATAATCAGAGGCATACATCGAACACCTGCACAAACGCAAGTCTTCATTCCTTAACCACTAGTGAAGTGTGCTAGAGCTATCGCACTATACTACTCACGCTACTGTTCAGTAGTCAGGCAGGAATATGTATTTGCGATATTTAATTAATGGAAGGAAATATAGGAAACACTGGAGTGCACTCTGAAATGGTGGTGCATGAAACGATGTCTTTCATACATTTCAGGGTATTGGCAACTGCTGCGTCCTAGAATTAATGTTATGCGCAAATGAGTGTGTTTATTTGTTGTAATGTTGAAGCGTATACTACATGTGTTGGATTTCCAAACAAACAATCCTTGTGCCAACCGCTTTCTTGTCTCCCAACACTAGTTAAGACAGTCAGTCAATTGAATTATGCTTCGCTGTGAGTTTATCTCCTTGCAATACCAGCGAATTCGGAGTAAGGCATGGACAGGTGGAAACCACTGTCAGGAAGGCTGGTGCGTAACCAAAGTTCAATTAAGAAGATGACCAACTAAACAAATGAACAATTACTACTACGGGTCAAACGGAAAACAGTCTGGCTAGGCGGCCCAAGATGAAAACCAAAATGAACCGATCAGCTTGCTTAATCAATTCGGTCAAACGATGCCCACTGACTAACAATCAAGGCATGACCAAACGGGTTGACTAGGCAAATCGTACGATAAAACTGGTACCAGAGACAGACAGATTAAAATGACTGGGTAAAAACGAGAAACGAATAAAGTAAACGACCACACAGGATCACTCCAAAACTCCACCGTTCTATGAGTCGATTCATAGAACAGCAAAATAGGCTGTGTCGCAAGTATCCATCTTGAGCTAGTTTCGTATTTACTGATAACAGAATTTCTTTGGAATGAATGGAAATTAAATTGCAATGCACTGTTCCAAATCGTGAGAAAAAAAGAGTAAACGAAGGTGAACAAGAAGAAAAGTAAATCTGTTGACGTGACGTCGGGAAAGTATCCAACACTCAAACAACACTGTGTCAGGTATGAGCACATGCTGAACTATTATAGTGAAGTGGAAGAATGGAACCGTTTAACCAGTAAAACTGCTTAAAAAATCACATACTGTGAACTGACTGCTGACTGTTACACACACAGTAATCATAGTGAAGCAGCTCTACATTCAACCACTCCTATTGATTGATTGTGTTGACTGGCAGCTAAATATCAGGTCAACAGAAATACGGTTTTTCACAATCGTAATCCATGACAATCCCCGTTTGCTCTACTACATTAACCAATTGCCAGCAGATTGTCATAAGTGATAAGTAGTTTATGTCGAAACCTTATCTCAGTTTTCTAAATAATCTATGTAACATGTCACAAATTCATCACATCTGTATGCTTTGATTTATCAGACAATAAGTACTTACCGAGTTTATAAAAGAATTCTTTTATTCTCTTGTTTCGCTGGTCAGGTATTTTGGTCGGAGTTTCTGGGGAGGATCTCACAAATTAATCCGATTCCGCTACCCAAATAACCGGGAAGTACTCGAAATTATAGTTATTCTGACATACAACTCTGAATGATTTCATTTTACTCCACCTCTGCTTCTACTTCTCACTGCTACAGCCCGAGACAGCTGGCAAACATTAAAGCCACAAGGTTCTTATGCTCTGACAACTAATCCTGCAAGCTTTTATGGCACCCACTATCGGGTTTGAAACTGGATGTGTGCTATACCTACTAAACGCGCATTTACCAACCAAAATGTGCCTATGGACAGTACGACAGATTAGCGACTATTAAACAGAGGTCCTGGTGATTATGTAGCCTCATCGTGCGGGGCACATTGGAATGAGGATAACACTAAGTTTTAAGGTACAACAAAGCTTGCTCACCTGGACCATAGTGAATCTATGTTTGTACGCCTTTAGTCTTAGTACCTCTATCGAAATTTGTCAATACTTACTTGAAAAATGCTTATCCCTCATTTTTATACATCCCCTGTATAGGATTATTCAGACACCGTCGGGAACGCAACGTATGACTCCCTCTTTGATGATCTGAGACAACCTATATACCCAAACATCACTGTACTTTCTGGTGATATTATAACGAAAAGACGTCCAATAAAGTACAATCTTTATTCACCCACTTTCGCTTGTGAGTACTGATCAGGTTGTCAGATCGCCTCGAGAAAAATCCTGGTCGATGGGTCATCGATTGGAGTTAACAGATAGTAACTGTGTCTCCATTTCGAGACGATCGAGCAACCTGATCACTACTCACAAGCGAAAGTGGTTGAGTGTTCACATGTGATAATTCGGTCGTGCCCAATCTGAAGTCAATGGCACAGTGGTAAACACGGTTGCCTCATGAACAGCGTGTCTGTGATTCAAGTCCCGGCAGTGGCGATGATATACACTACTGACGAGCTCTACTGAGATCGAAACTCGAGTCTAGTGCTTCTGCTGTTCGAAAGGGGCCAACCGGAAAGTCTATGGGAATGCGACAGCTGCGATTAATTGTGGGTGATGCTCAATCTGTATGAAAACCAAAATCCCCTACCACTCATCAACAATCTTGATTGTCCAACTCGCTTGTTACCAGGCTACGCACGCGCTCGCGTTTATGAATTAGAATTCCAATCCACAACACCCTCACCCCGGTTTCCGCTCACACGTCGCGTGCACTTCTGCCCGGTTTAAGTGTGTGACCGACGCCTTCTATCGGGGAGGGGGTTCCGCCTGCTATCCTTCGTCCGTTGGACCGAGCTAGTTGAGCGATGGTCGCCCACGCTGTCCCTGATCCGTTTGCTGTGGGCTTTTGGACGTACCTCCCCAGCGTTGAAGTATTCCGCCGAGTGTTGTAATACTCGCACCTCCGGTCTGATAATGCACTACAATATGAACGCACAACTTAGGTATCTTACATCTGGAAGAGATCCATTTGCGAAAAATCTGGACTTCGGCTGGATTCGAACCAGCGACAGAAACACCATGCCCAAACGCGGCAAGCGCTCTACCAGCTGAGCTACGAAGCCACACCGGAAGCGCAGAAATTTCACATTTGGGCTTAGTTACTCACCCAACCAACTGTCTCATATGAAATCCTGCTTGGGCACTCAATCGGCTGGATCATTTGGTGGATTCCATATGACACAGTTGGTTGGGTGAGTAATTAGGTCCAAATGTGAAATGTCTGAGCTTCCGGCGTGGCTTCGTATCTCAGCTGGTAGACCGCTTGCCGCGTTTGGGCATGGTGTTTCTGTCGCTGGTTCGAATCCAGTCGAAGTCCAGATTTTTCGCAAACGGATCTCTTCTAAATTATCAAATTTGCCAAACTACTTATCAGTAATTCAATATCTTACATCGACAGAGTAGCGACTAGGTGACTTGTATGGTATCCAGGACCGACGCACTAATAATGACGAGCGGTTGTTACGATTAAGCGCACCTCATGGACTACGTGCGATTAATGCATTTCAGCACAAAAGGTAGCAGTGTCCCATCGGTAGACCGCTTCGCGCAACCCAGTCGAGGACACAAACGGACTCTACCGTTGTCAGTTAGAATTGATGCTACTTCGTCCAAGATCGCCATTCTACATTATTCAGATGCATCCGTTGTTCGTGTCTACATCGTTTAATCGTTTGTGCAGAGTAAGTGTGCTATCTGACATAGAAAGGCCTGTTTGAACTTGGACAACAGGAATGTGCGACACATTTACCAAACAGATTTGCCAGTCCAGCTCCCTGTCACAATAGTGGAATGAGCCAAACAGACAGTACACAGGGATCGTAATAACTATGCGACTCTGTTGCAAAAAGTTCTGTTCAAAAACTGCCCCACAGATACGGTGAAAGTGGATTACAACCCACTTGAACGAAATTAGGAACAAACGTCAACAGTTCTGCCTGACTGTCACTACCACAGAAACCATAATGAACTAAAACGTGAAATTAGAAAGAGTACGTGTAAGAACCGTGATTCTTAATTGGGCAGTCGACCAAACTAAATGAAGGAGGCGTTTTTATCAGGTAATGGTGGAATGATATATTTCTATCTTTGACTTCGTTGACCATCATCAAAATGCTATTATGATTATTTGTGAAAAAGACGGCTCACGAATTTACAAATTGTCACGATGACTTAAAAGATGGGCCGAGTGCTATCAGGAAAAGTTCAGCTGGTCTGACCAAACTCATTCTGTTATGGATGATGAAGATTGTGCGGTCTCTTCTGACAGTTACGACGCTGTTCCGTAGGAAAGTGAACTGATCGTTGTGCCTAAATTATTGAAACATAACAAACCTCCGGTTTCAAACCGGGTTCATGCGGCTCCTTACAATGGTGGTGAGGTGTGATTGTTGTCTGTTAAATCGCCCCGCTCGGGTAAGGAGAACACGAGTTGATATGACACAAGTACAAAGTGTATCGATTGGTTCCGTGGTACAGGCATATAAAGGATGAACAACCAAAGACAAGCGATCAATAACTAATTCGCGAATCGGCAAACACTTGTACATGTGATCGGTTAATTTGTTGCATGACTTATCTGGCATAAGTTAGGACGCGTGATTGCGTGGGCGTGTGAGCGCGAGACTGACTGTCCGATTCTGATCCAAGATGAGCACTGTTCGTACGACCTTTTAGAAGGGTCCACGTTGAGGCGTTTTATTGGAGCCCGAGTTCGTCGTGAATGGCATGTTTCAATAATAGGGTTTTCTCATGCCACGCTTTCTTCTATGTTATTCTCAGTCGTGTTTGTTAGCAGTCCAAACGTATCTAACAGAATATCGAGAGGTAATTCACTGATGTCTTCCGGTCTATCGCAGATGTTGGGAATCCGTCGTTGGATGTGGTTTATGTGATGAATCTCTTTCTTGCCGTGGCCGGTGAGTTCATACAACACATGACCTCGACGCTGAGTCACAGTTCCCAGTACCATGGCCATGCAATTTTAAAACAAATACTGGGTCACCTGTATGGAATTCTCGAGCCTTAGCTCCATGATGGTGGTTAAACTGCCTCTCCATCTTCATGTTACGCTGACCCGCGCGCTTGACGGGAAGCATGGCATCGAGTGCTATTCTCATGCGCCGCCCAAGAAAAACTTCAGCTGGTGAAACTCCATTTGGTACAGCTGTATTTGGTGTAGAACGATAGGTACGCAAGGTGTCTAAAATTTCACACATTCTTCCTTCCCCCTCCAATTTGTGAAGAGCTCTTTTGAATGTCTCAACGAAACGTTCAGCTTGTCCGTTAGATTGAGGATGATATGGAGGACTGCGAACATGGTCTATAGCGAATAATTTACAAAACTGTGAAAACTGTGCATCATTGTCAGTCAGAAACGTTTCGGGAAAACCGAACTGAGCAAATATACGACTTAGACACGAAATAGTAGTCGTGGAAATTGTGCGTAGTGGAACGATCTCCGGCCATTTAGAAAAGGCATCTACGAGGAGGAGAAAGTATTGGCCATTGAGTGGGCCAGCAAAGTCGACATGAACTCTTCTCCAGAGACCATCTGGTAGAGGCCAGGAGTGCAACTCAACCTTTACCGGTACTTTTGCAGCACGTGCACACTGTTCACATGACTTGACCGTGTTCTCAATGTCGTAGTCGATCCCTGGCCAATATGCGTAACTACGTGCCAAAGCTTTCATACGTGTTATGCCGGGGTGACCAAAATGTAGCATTTGTATAACACGTTTTCTCAGGATTTGTGGTACCACTATACGATCCGCTAACATCAAACATCCGTCGACAACCGTTAGAGCAACACGCCGTTGGAAGTATGGTTTGTAAACTGCACATAACTCTTTGGGCCAGCCCGTGCGTAAATAATACGTTATCGCTTGCAAGACAGGGTCTGATTGAGTGGCTTGCCGACTCATAGTATAAGTGACAGGCAAATTCCTGATGGACTCTTTAAACACGTATTTCACATCAACATCAACCTCCACAGAGGAAATGATCACGTCTTCACTTGGTCGGTTAGTGAACTCATGTGCAATCAGCCTGGAAAGGGCGTCCACATGACCAAATCGCTCTGTCTGGATATACTTGAGCACAAAATCGTAACCGATTAGTACTGTGGCCCAACGTTGAAGTCGGTTAGCCGTGTGAACAGGTATACCCTTTGGTGGGGCGAGTATGGATAACAGGGGCTTATGATCCGTGCACAATGTAAACCGGCGGCCGTGCAACATCTTATGAAATTTTTGACAACGAAAATTAGAGCCAAACCTTCTTTCTCTATCTGATTATAATTTCCCTCGGCGGGTAACAGTGTGCGCGAAGCGTGACTGATTGCCTTTTGATGACCTGTAATACTCTGAATTAGGGACTTCGAATAGCCCTTGAAATCGTACTAGGATTGAAACCTCCACGCAAGTAATAAGCAGAAGACCTCGCACTGGTTGCAGTAAGCAGTTCATGTTCATGAGACAAGCAGCCGAAT
>JTDE01002111.1:0-20467 GCA_014338405.1 Paragonimus skrjabini miyazakii | reverse complement strand
GTGTACCGCCGGATCGTTTGTCACACCCGGCATTGTTCAGTGCGTTGCTGATCCATGGATTGGACTGCAGTCATGAGAAGTGATATTTTAGTCGAGGGTTTTGGATGCCTTCACCGCCCGGTTACCCAACCATGATAGTTTGTCTCTTTTGAAGAAGGGCACAACCACCGACTTTGCAAATTGGAGAAGGTGAATTACCGTAAATCCCCGAAATATGGATGTGACAACAAATTAGGAGTCCAAACCAAAGAGCTTATCCTAATTAACACTCATGTCTCAGGCAAGTATGACACGTCGATATATTTGAATTGTTGCTAGTCCAATCGGAGCTCAGACCAATGACCGACTCGGGTGAGCGAACGGGCACAGCATATCACTGTAACCACAGCCCGATTGGCTGGTTGTGGGTGGGGTGGGGGAGACGAGGGTGTACCCGCATCTCCCGTTGAGATGCTCGTTTCCATCGTTCCAGTGTTTTGGCCACCCTGGTTCGCGGTCGATAACACGTGGATGTTCACAAACACGTTTCAGTCCTTGAGAGGGGAGGCCGGACCGGGAACCAGCATGCACTACTGAAAACAAATAGACGAGGTGAAAATGCAATATTTCCTTACCGGCTTGTGTTAGCATTCTAATTTTTTCACCAAACACTGAATAAATGAAGTTGCATTTAGGAACGAAATCGATTTTCAAATTACTAAATGACTAGTCGAGAACTAACAATTTCTCCATGGTATCTGAGTTAGGTCATGGTGAGTTTTTCAGTCTATCGCCCTATTTTTCTACCCTGGCATGATATATTATAAACGTTCCTTACTAATAAGTAGTGTGGCAGATTTATGAAGTTAGATGAGACCCAACTGTGAAAAGTCACGGCTTCAGCTGGATTGGAACCAGCGACAGACACACCATGCCTCAACGCGGCAAGGGCTCTACCAGCTGAGCTACGAAGCCACGCCAGGAGCTCGGAAATTTCACATTTGGACTCGATTACCCACCCGTCCCACTGTCTCATATGGAATCCACCAAATGATCCAGGGGATCGACTGCCCCGGCAGGATTTCTCAAACATACAGCCAAAACGATAAACGTTGCTCGGCATATCTCAGTTCTGTGGCTTTGTTATTGAGCTGTGTCGCTCCGCATCCTCTCAACCTGTCTTATTTGATCATTTTACCCGTTATGAAGGCAACTTGTTGGGTTATCGAAATCACTATGGAAAACTCGTTCAAAAAGTTTGCTCGGATTGAGGTGTTTTATCTACTGGAAGCCTCCAATGTCCTAAAAAATGTATGCAAATTAGACTGAACTAACTTTGAGACTGGAACCAGACCGCAGTGGTGGACTTCGACATAGAAAATCTATCGTTTTAAGGGAACAAGTACCAATGCTGAGACTATTTTTAAATTTTTACAAATAAACTTTACACAGCATGTAGTACTGGATACGATTACTTCGTAGACTATATTGCATTCCGCGATTGTGACCAATTTCAGTTCTACCAGTGTTTGTAGACGTTCTCTTCGGATCATGTGCTTGAGTTAGCTCCAAAGTAAAAAAAAATCAGTAGGTTAATATCCGGTGATCGCGGAGCCACTCAATTAGTCCACAGCGACCGATCCATCTTCACCCGAATCCTTCATATAGGATTTCTCGTGCACATAGCGTATAATGTGGTTCTGCGTCATCTCGTTGAAAACAAAGGTATTCAACTACTCTCAGCTGCTCCGGCGTTGGGAGAATATTCTGCTGCAACGTTTGAGGATAAGCTTTTATGAGAATAGACGTTTTTATAAAAAAAAGAAATGCCCAATAATCCACGTTCCAACAAGGGCTCAAGAACTGTCACGTACGAGGCTCGGCTTGAAATTCTTGATCCGTATCCACTTGAATTTCAACGATTTCACGATAATTTATTTCTCACACGCTTCTTTCTTAAGGTAGATCTAGTAGAACAGTTCTTCATCGTAACGAATGATGACGACCGACGGGGACATGCTAATAAGTTATACAAGCTCCGTCCTTAGATCTTCATTAGACAACAGTTCTTTCCTTATAGGATTATCAACCAGGGGAACGGCCTTCCTCTTGAGGTTGTCAGCTGTACTTTTACAGATCGTTTTATAGCACTACTAGGCTCTTATTTACTTAAAGCAGACTAGTGATTTCCCTCTGTTTTAGGTATGTACTGTAATTTGCAAGACCGGTGATACACCTCGTTTTCAATGACTGCTTTTTAGGTCAACAGACGCTCACTTGACACCGAACAAGACAAACCAAATGAATCAGGGTAATTTGAGTCCGCTGCCTCCAACCCGCGTATTAATCGCTGAATCGCTGAAAAAACAAACCCAGTCCAAACCACGACTGGAGCAAACCGATGAGGATTATTGGTGTACTGAAAAATGGGTATTTCGTTCGTATCCACTCGAAAGGAATATTGATTCGTTAGTAAATACTATATATCCCTTTGTATATCCCTTTCTGATAAACATCATCATCATCATCGTCATCATAGACAGCAATACATCAGGGGTTCACACTGACGCTTAACTGCCACTCAACCACGAAGAAGAAAAAGCAAACCCTGTATAGTAAGAGAGAAGGAAAAAAGGGAAGGGGAGGGGAACTAACCATTAAAAAATAGCTACGTCTACATTCAAACATACAGCATCAAGACGCCTACACCTTGTTGTATCTGCACTACGCACTGAAGTGAGAACTCAAAGAAGTTAGGAGGAACCTTGTGTATCCTGACTGAGCCAGCATGAAAGTGAATTACACATAACAATGAATAGAGTTTACAGTGAACATATCGATTAGCCAATAACAAGCCTATGAGAAAAGTACAAAGCATGACTGGGCGCCCGTGACCTTTGCAACCGGCAGGTGTGAAACGGGACGGTTCACGTGAGTGGGCGATTGTGGTGTGTGTGTGTGTGTATGCACATGCATGAACGTAACGTAGACGGACCGTACACACCTTGCAAACAAACAACCGAGCTGTAAGTTATAAGCCGTCATCCCTTGCGGCTTTTACTCCCCCGCGTCATTAAGTGCACTCACTTCACAGACAACTCGGCCAAACAACGACAACATTCACGTCACTGTGCTCGGTTATTCGCCATCTCACCTAACGTCTCAAGCCACCGAGTCTCTGAGTCGCAAGGGCTCCAGCCCGGAAGATTAACCCGATCCACAGTAGCCAACCCCTTCGTGAACGATTACATTTGTTTACGCCAGGTCATCATCTGTCCACCTCGCATCTTGCACCAATCGACCGCAGCGCCGGCAAACAGTGATCGGTGTGGCAAGCGATTAGCTGGCATCCTTAGTACATGACCTAACCATCTAAGTCTGTGCAAATGTAGTGAGTGAATAAGAGAACTCGTTTGACAATCAGTGCCAAACACCCGCTTCCTAACCTCCTCGTTACTCACTGGTTGGTGCCACCCGATACGAGCGATTGAATGCAGACATCGGTGGTCAAACACCTGAAGACGGTTCAGGTCTTCTATCCTGAGTGGCCATGTTTCGCTGCCATAAAGTAATACAGCCCTCACTGTTGTTTGATATACTCGACCCTTAAGCTTCAGAGATATACATTTCTGTCACCATAAGTGCTTCACACTAGTAAACACCGCACTAGCCTTGGAGATACGCGCCTCTATTTCATTCTCTACACCTCCGCCGCCACTGCTGATGCAGCTTCCCAGGTATACAAACCGGTCAACAACCTCCATGACTTCATTATCTAACACTAAATCTACGTAATCACAACAATCTTGCAGAAGCACTTTGCATTTCGAGGCTGCAAAGCACATTCCGAAGTACTTATCAGAACGCGAAATAGCGTTTAGCGTTGCTTGCGCCGCCTGAAAGTTGCCAAACAGCAACACCTTATCGTCAGCATAATCAAGATCAGTCAGCCTTCCATCAGGTAGGAGGTCCACACCAGCATCTTGTGACTGCCAGAGACAATCCTCCATTATTTCGTCCATGACGAAATTGAAGAAAAAATGGTGAAATGGGACAACCTTGACGAACGCCGCTCCTGGTGCTGAAACTGTCAGACAGCTCATCGTAAACCCTAACCTGAGCAGAAGTATGGGAGTAAAGCGCCGACAGTATGTTCACATATTTGGTCGGCACACCCCTGCGTTTAAGCGACTCTAAAAGTGTAGATCGATCCACCGAATCGAATGCACCTTTATAGTCGAGAAATACGGCAATTGTTGGCCGGCGGTACACATGACGCTGCTCCAAAATTCAACGAAGGGTAAAAATATGATCTATACATCCCCGACCAGGATAAAAACCTGCCTGTTCTTCTCTGATGTTTAACTCCCGAACTGCAGTGAGTTGACGAAGTATAATGAATGCCAGAACCCTAAAAATGACTGGGGTCGAAATAATTCCTCTATGGTTTTCGCAAGAGCTCTTGATACCTTTCTTGAATATAGGAACTATTATCGTGTGACTCCAGCACGGAGGGATGATCTCCATCATCCACACAGCTTGAAGCAGCTGAATCAAGGCCTCAACTAACACCTTCCCACCTTCTTTAAAAAGTACCGGCACGAGATCATCTGGACCGGCAGCTTTATTACGATTGAGAGCCGAAATGCAATTGCGAACCTCAGTCTCAGTGAGTGGTTCTAAATCTACCGACCAGGGCGTTACAACAGAAGTTTGTGGAGGCAGCACGGTAGAAGCAGGAGGCCAGCTAAACTGACCTTCAAAGTGTTCCGCCCAACGCTCCAACCTTCTGGACTTACTATAGATTAGTGTGCCATATGCCTCGCTGATGGATTCACTGACACACGGTCGCCTGGGACCAGTAGCACGGATCAGCTTAAAGAGTTTGCCGGTGTTCCCTGAGGCAAAAGCGCTTTCCATTTCCTTCACTTTTTCCAATAACCAAGCCTCACGCTCAGACTTTTGACCACGTTTCAGCTTCATACGGATATCTCTTCTAGACTTACTGTGTGAACTACCAGTAGGAACCTTCCGCCTGGCTTCTAACAACTCCAGAGATTTCTCTGAGATCCAATGTTTATTAAACTTATGTACCCCTGTGCCGCATGCTACAATACCTGCTTTCTGAATAGCCTGTGAGATTTGTGTCCAGCAGCTATTAGAGTCTTCGGAGTGAATACCACTAAGGCAGCTTTCTAAGCTGGTTTGGTAGTTATGCTTTACAGATAGCAAAACCAATTCATCAACAGCCAGTCGTTGCTGTCGGTGGGGTCGTTGTCCAGCAAAAGTAAGAACAAAACAACAACATACTAATGCATGATCTTAATCCAAGTATGTGATCCAATAAGAATGACAGTTGAATGGAACCACGCCACCCATAACTAACAGCTGTGTGGTCTATCTGAGACCAGACCTGATTTGGAGAAGGCGGGCGCCAAGTATAGCAATGACGTGCACGATGCCTAGAACTGGTGCTGGCTAAAATTAGCTTATGCTCAGCGCACAACGGCAGCAATCGCCCATCATTATCTGACCGATGTGACGCTATCCCAAACCTGCCACCTAAACGAGATTCGGCCTCACAAAGGCGGCCGACCTGAACATTCATATCTCCGGCCAGAACGACTATATCAGAGCCACGCGTCGACCGAAGGAGAGAGGCTAGATCCGAATAAAACGCGTATTTGAAGCCGACGTCACTACAGTCAGTAGGAGCGTAAGCAGACACAATGAACAGATTTCTGAAATTCTTGCGTCTAGAGCTGGCCCTAACAGAACCTGCCAAGCGGACGGTACAAGGTCTACTGTTAACAGGAATCCAATCTCTCAATGCTGCTGCGGCCGTCGAGCTAAGGACTATACCCACTCCAGCCTGACCTGTAACAGCGGCTGTGGAGTCACCCGAAGTGTATAACCAGTATCGGGTAGACAATGCGGGTGCTGTTAGTTCCATACGCTGACTACTCTCTTGGATTCTAGTCTCTGAGATACAGCAAACATCGACATGCAATCAGTCTAACATTTGTCCAAGAGCGGCCTGTTGACTTATTTGTTTTAGCGTGCGAATGTTGAAAGCACCTATATTAATTCACATTCTAGGTCTAAACAAGGGATTTGGGGGGGAGGAGGGGGCCTGAAGCTGACGGAATTTACCGGCTCAATGTTATCACGGTTAGCTACATCTGTTGTAGGACCTGTAGAGTATATGTCATAAATGGAGGTCGGGAGGGGCCTGAGAACAAAATTTGTTAGGACAGTGGGGGAGGGGTCAGCAGTAGCATGTTTTCGCCTATCCACCCTGCTGGATGCAGCAGATAGGGCGACCCGGTTTATACTGCGAGACGGCCGATGCACTATGGAATTACTTGTGTTGTGACTATTCATGGTTGTTTTGGGCTGAGATACTGTCGGGGTGCCCAGATCTAGATAGAAGAACGATTAGGGTTCTCAACCAAAGCATTTGGCTAAAAAGCCTATACCACAAGGCAGCGGGTGGGTGGTACATTTTTCGAAAAAAGATGCCAACCTTCTTCCAACCCTCAACCTGGAGGACCAGGAGACTGGTTTGTCAGACCTCTACCTATTGGTCTGCCTGGCATGAGTGACTCTATCGGTGTGGTGGCCACACCGTCCAGTTTTGCCCAATAGGTCATCGAGATGCGCAAGCCGTCACACCGCGTCAAGGTCCAGTCTCGTTGTGACATCATATGAGAAATGATTCACGTTTCTCCGTATTCGACAACGAAAACTCCTGCAGTGGAGCCTTCCGGTACAATTGACATTCGTACCTTCTGATTACCCCATGATAAATGCATCCATACCAAGTTGTGAGCGGTTACTGACTGGCAAACTGAACTGAGGAAAGTATGATACAACATATCTGAACTTAATGAAAGTCAGTCAGTTAGTCAGATAGATGAATAGGTAGACAAAGAGACAGACAGAGAGATAGGAAGATAGACAGACAAGCCGAACTAGTCACCTCAGGACCCACATGTTCGACGTGCCTTCGGTGAAATGAAAGCGTGAACTCTGAACTGTCACCAGTCATCTACATATGTAGTCTGCACAGTAAGTTTTCAGTCATTCATTTAGTAATTTGAAAATCGATTTTGTTCCTGAATGCAAATTCATTTATTCAGTGTTCGGTGAAAAAATTATAATGCTAACACAAGCCGGTAAGGAAATATTGCATTTTCACCTCGTCTATTTGTGTTCAGTAGTGCATGTTGGTTCCCCGTCCGACCTCCCCTCTCAAGGGCTGAAACGTGTTTGTGAACAGCCACGTGTTATCAACCGCGAACTAGGGTGGCCAAAACACTGGAGCGATGGGAACGAGCATCTCAACTGGAAATGCGAGTACACCCCCGTCTCCCTCACCCCACCCACAACCAGCCAATCTGGCTGTGGTTACAGTGATATGCTGTGCCCGTTCGCTCACCCGAGTCGGTCATTGGTCTGGGTTCCGATTGGACTAGCAACAATTCAAATATTTCGACGTGTCATACTTGCCTGAGACATGAGTGTTAATTAGGATAAGCCCTTTGGTTTGGACTCTGAATTTGTTGCCACATCCATACCTTTGGGATTTACGGTACATCATATTGTGACGCGCCTGACAGTCAGCCATCGTTCGTTGAACATTGCCATACCTTTTTCCATGCTGGTTCCTCTTTTAGGCATAAGAATGTATCTTTCGTGTTAAAGGCTTTCGTTTTAGTGCAGCAGAATTTCTCCATTGTGTTTTCAGGCTTATGATTGGTCTAGTGGACTCATATTTTGCGGTCTTTTTGAATGCGACTACACGCATTGGCTGCTGCGCTAGGACAATGTCCGAGGGAACACTTGAGTTGTGAAGGCCGTCATGTAGTCCAATCATTGGCTTGTGCTCTCTGCTCCCTGTGGGCTGGACTCTATACCCCGATTGAAGCACATAACAGCCTTCACAACTCAAGTGTTCCCTCGGGCATTGTCCTAGCGCAGCAGCCAATGTGTGCAGTTGCAATCAAATAGGCCGTAAAATATGAGTCCACTAGACCAATCATAAGCCAATTCCACAGCCTGAAAATACAATGAACTTCTACTGCACTAAAATGAAAGGCTTTTACACGAAAGATACATGCTTATGCCTAAAAGAGAAACCATGCTGACCACAATGCCGCTGCCCTAATATTAGGAGGCTGTCAAAGTATCATATCTAAACTACCAAACATGTTTGCCTGTGAGTACTGCTCATATTGCCCAGTCGCCTCAGCGATAAAGCCTCGTTCACAAATTCAACAAGTTTTGCGAGTTCGACTTAAAGTAAAGTCCGTGTATGGGGTCATCGACTGTAGTTAACCGGACAGTTACTCTATGTCTTTTTGAGACTACTGGACACTGAATATTACTGTTCCGCGACTGTGACTGAGTATTTAGACATGGCAATTCCCTGGTGTCTAATATCAGATCGGCGGCAGTGATCAGTACGATTATCTCGTGAGGAGGTGGACCTGAGGTTCGATCCTGATCGCGGTGAGGATATGCACAAATGGCTAGTTTTTAGCAAGAGCTAAACGTGAGTCTACTTCTATTCGTTAAAGGAAATTGACTGAAAAGTCTATGGGGATGCGAAAGCTCTAAACAATTCTGTGTGACGTTCTACTTATGTAACCAAAATCGCCTATTTCTTTAAGATCATTCAACAATCTGTCACTTTGTGGACGACTGTCAGAATCGACAACGGTCTAAACTGTAGTACGCGCACTTAAGTTTACAAGTTGAAAATATACTTATGTGATGAGTTGTAAAATTCTATTATTGAATTTTTTCCTTATAATTGTTCTATCTACACGATTCAGTGTTTATGCTGTCGCATACATTCGCCGACATCAGGTGACTGCGAAATCAAAATGGTGAAAGCCTCGCATTTCTCATAGGCCATTAGGACAAAGTACTCTCTGGCATCTGTTGACTTTAACAGAACGAAGCCATTTCCTTCTTATTTCAAGCACAGACGTTCAGGGATGTTAAAATGCATAATCGACCTCATCAGCAACACATTAGAAAAAAAACTTGTGTACGACTATCAGTATGACGATAAAGATTGAGATAAGGGAATGTGGTGGGTGAACCCAAAGGTTATGACTAAGGCAAAGTGATAACACATACTGCTGTTGTCTAAACACATGACACTAAAGTTACGCAACAACACAGTGAAAGATTTGATCAGGTCATCTTTTCTCCAATGATCTCTGTCTTTCGACTGCACCGGGTTTCCTGTTTGGCTATCCATTTGGCAGCTTACTCGTGTAACTAACCGAGCCAACCATTTGAATAGGTGTTCGGCTATCTTTGGAAGCTGTAAATGTGAATTTGTAGAGTTCTCATTATTTTGTACTTTATTTTGCTAACATTGCGTAACTGCTGCATCAGACCACATTGTACATTTTTGTTTGACTTGAGTAAAAACAACAACACAACACGTTTTCGAATAAACTCTGCTACACGCGCTTGCTGGTTCTTCTTACGACGCCGGTGTTTGCTACCCAGTTTAAAACATCCTATTTGTTGGATTAACTTTCAGCTCGGTTACTTCGCATCCTCAGTTACGCTTGGAATAATCTGAATACGTTCCAGCATCATTGGACGTCTCACGAACATTGTCAATCTTTGGTGAGTCCAGTCCTTGACTTCACTCGTTATTTTTGTATCGAGAATTATTGTAGTTCACACATCTGTTCTACTACAAATTAACGAGTGACCTCGTCAAACTAGGAAAACTTGTTTGCTTTAAGTATTTCTGAGATTTTTCAGAATAGTCTTTCAGAACATAGACTATTCAAGGGAGATGATCTAGGTAGCTCCCTCTGATGAGGGTGGGAGAACCAATATGTCGAGAACGTCATAGTAGGAAGGAGATAGACAGTCCCCTGAGGCTTGGTATCTATTGGGCATTGTGTTAACAATAGTGTACTTCATGATCACAACACCGAGTTATTATTTTGTGAATAAGTCTGCAACCAATCTTTGATACCTATTATAATCCAACATTCTACCGACGGCAATTTCGTCTTAACATGAAAGTACTTATATACTAAGGATAGCGTTACCCATGATTTCATTCGCAATTAGATATCTGTGGTGATTAGGATTACGCAATAGTAGTCGGAAATGTATTGGCTCAAACCCAGATCTAGTTTCTACGCAGTAGTAATAAAGCATCACGTTAGTCAACGAAAACGTATTGTAATCATTATTCTGTACGACACAGTTTTTTATGCAGTAAAACCACAATAGTACACAATGTTCGGTTATGAACTACAATATTCAGTAGTTTAGAATGGCCTGTACATAAAAGGATGAATCATACAGATCAGTTTAATCTAAACAGCAACATTAAACATATATGAAGGGTATTGCATCGAATTCAGACCAATCGGGTTAAACTTTTGTGTTACGGCTAAAAACCAAGACCGTAGACACAAACAGGTACACATATCTTTCCGTCCCTCCTAAAACAGATGGGACAGAACTTTTCTCGTTTTATTGTTGATTTTCGTATCCCGAAAAAACACATTTTTAATTAGGTTATTACATCCCGTCTTGATGAATGAATGAAAACGGTCAAAGTTGGAAATCACATACACAAATCATTGACCGTACACTTGACTGTGTAAACCAAACTCGACATAATTGATCAATTACAACCGATGTTTGCTGCTATGAAACTCACAGTCTCAAATGACACCAGCCCAACGTTTATGCACTGCTTTGATGAGCTAGCTTGTCAATAGAAAGTGACAAGCAGATTGACGTGGAGCACAACACAATCTAACACCACGCAAATACAACAGAAGGCACATGTTCAAATAGATTAGACTTCTATATGGAAACATTCTTAGTAGGTTAATTAAGTCATACTGATATGGATACAGATTCTGACAGCATAAATTAACAAGTTGTATGCTAGTGGAAAGCATCAATTAGATAAAAGATTTACGGGGCATGCCGGTTGTTGTATTCCTATTTGGATGCAACCATCAGCAAACCTTACAACGGTGGAGAGAACACGTGACTCTGTAGAATCACGAACACTATCGTCGCATTTACCAGTGGTAGCGTCATTCTTGTGTGCGTGGACGAATGAGGTGTTGGACGTTGAAGGCGCGACCAATCACAACGCAGCCTGAAGAGTCTCAGCACGAGTGTGGGGCACACACGCGGCCTTGACGCGTATACAACACCGGTATATCAACAAGTTGAATTATCATTTTTGAACAAATGAGCCAGTCTTCATAAGTCTGAATACGTCGGGCAAAAATAGATTATCTACTGATAAGCAGTGGGAGGGATTGATTGATATAGAATATGTTGTACTCGCTTCGCGTTAAATAGTTACTCATTACTAATCATCATTATCATTCTGCTTCAACGAGACATTGTTGTAGTGACCTGGAGATAACCCTGGTCTGCTTCCTGTACGATGTGTAAAATTCTTCCCAAAATCTTAGTTCACATTGTACATAGGTTTGTAAGGAACTTTGTCTGCCGTCTGCTTGGTGCATGTGATCGTGTATGTTTGTCTGCATGCTTGTTGGCTTATGTGTGCCAGTGGCTCCATATACACCCTTCCGGCTTGCTCGCGCGTTCGACGGTCGGACCCTCTACCTCCCTAACTACTTTCACGTGTCGGTGTCATTTAGCGCTGATTGAGACCCAGTGTAATTATCGTACACTTTCGGCTACGCGCAATTATTGGTATTTTTGTTTCGCGTCTGATAGTCGTTGTGTATACGTGGGAAAGCGTTAATTTAGTGCACGTACGCACTAAATTGTGACAGTCGGTAGACTAATTTAATACATGGTGTATAGATCTGAAAGGTCAAACATACTCGGAAGTTTAATTCACACCTCCCGTGTTTAATCTACACCTTAGGCACCTGAGTTCATCTCAGGTTACCAGAGTGATATCCCGTTATCAACAGTAAACAATAGTACATCAGTTTAAAAATCACACCTTGTGTTTCGGACATAGTTCAGCAAGTTACAGCACCCGATTTTGGCATCTCACTAATGCACGGTAGTCTCCAAAAACGAAAACGGTTGTGAGAACTTGGTGACTATAGAGTGAACAGTGTGTTCAGTCAAATTGTAGCACATCAACCACTAGCATCAGTTAATCATTAAAAAAACTTCGTTTTTAACCATGAAAGACTAATCGTTTCAATGTGGTGCGAAACCACAAGTCGTGAGTTGAACATGTTTCACTGGGAGACTTCTGCTGATATCATGCAAAGGAGGAACATAAAGAAAGCAATGACTGTTTTCATTGATTAATTTACTCACTCATGTTAATATATGAGAAGTCTCTTATAGGCAGTCAATAAGATTTAACAGAATTTGCCCGAACCTAGATAGTACTGTAACATGCAACCCGCCATTTACACTCTGATTATCCGTTACGATTGCGGACCAACTCTGGGGCAATGTAGAGACATGTGGGGGGACAGCGTTCTTCCGAAGTAGGGGTTCCAACAAGTCCTGCAAAAAGGAAACAACAAGAAACAAACATGATCCAAAGGCCCAGTAAGCCATGCACATGACTTACACAAACGAAAACTAAAACGGCGCCGACAACACAGCAGCAGCCCCCGATACATAATTCAAATTCAACCTGTGCGCGCTTGCTCGTTTCGACCGCACGTTACAGTACGATAACAGCCTTCTATTTCCTAGATTCATCTGTGGTGATTTAGCTGCTTGATCAATCATCATAGGGTGTAACAAATAATCTACTTCCGCTTGATGAAGATTATTACACAGTCTCCAAATGACACAACATGGAATCTGCAATTGTCATGTCTTTCTTACATAGTTTTGAACTCCACAAGACTTATTTAAATACTATCCAAGTACTAGGACGGGAATAAAATATCGAACACAACCTGATCAACCTCCGTAACAATCAACCGGACCCGAACGGTAAGATTGATAAAGCAGGTCACGATTGTCGACTTGGAGCTTTTGCTAATTCTATGGAACCACATCAGATAGGTGTGCGAGACCAACCACAGCACTCCGTGGTCGCAAACTATAAACCTATTACCATAAGCAGAAGAACCGTTGAAATTTAAACCGGATCATTTAGAAGTTACACGAGTGAAGCTGTCATACCACATATCAGAAATGAAGCAGTATAACGATCACCAAATGGTTCGTTAACAAACTCAGAGATAGTTAGGCAATTCAACTACCGGTTGGTTGCTTTGGAAGACGAGACCGGAAGATTGTTCAAAAGAAAATAGTTTCTGGTAGCAAGTCAGAACGAATGGCATATGGATTCGAACAGACCAAGGCGACTGATGATGCAGACTGTAAGCTCTAGGCTCCATGCACGTGGTTAGTAGAGTCGTGGTTTGACTAGGATTGCCTAAATGCTGCTCAGTGTCAACCGTATTCACTAGTATAGAAAGTGTGCCCTACCCTTACTCTCAATTTACTCAATTACGCACAAGTCTATGTGTAAACGTTCAGACTGACCACTAGTCCATCAGCCATTGTTCACGTCGATTTATTCAATTTTAACGGTCTGCATCATTTTGTAAAAGATTTCAGTTACACCAATCCAATTATGGATGTACTCATGGAATATCTCTACAATTTAAAGTTCATGCTGTTCCATACTCAAACTGCCTGGTCATCCTTGACCTTGTGTTTCGTGCCAACCAATTAGGAGAGACCGAATGGATATTGTGGCGAGCCGAAATGTACAGCGTCCATTAGCAATAGTTTAGAAATTCGACCCTTATTGTCGCAAGGCATACAAAATGACTCTTAACTGGATTGTGCTGATCTAATTACTAAGTCAAAATTAACCACACAAGGATATCTACCTTCCTTTCTTCATTCGGAATGTATGAAACTCGATGTGCCAAATGATATCAACTCTTCTCAAAATGAAGTAGAAAGCTTGAGCCTCCTGAGTAGTGAAATTCAATGTAAGCAGTTACAAAGTGGTTGTGCTTTTGACCTCACTTTTAGCCGTGACATTGTAGCGAAAAGACGCCTAAAAAGCACAATCTTTATTGTCCGACACGCTTGTTACCAGGCTACGCACGCGCTCGCGTTTATGAATCAGAATACCAATCCACAACGGTTTCCGCTCACACGTCGTGTGTACTTCTGCGTGGTTTAAGTGTGTGACCGACGCCTTCTATCGGGGGGTGGGTGGGTTCCGCCTGTCATTCCTCGTCCGTTGGTCCGATTCCGTTGAGCGATGGCTCGTCCGGTCGCTCGTGTTGTCCTCCCTCTATCCACTGTGAGCTCTGACTGTCCTACACGACCGTGTGGAGATATTCCCCCGAGTGTCGGAATAATTGAGCATCCGATTTCGTCGTTCATCTTATTTTGCCTGCCATGTCTCGCTCGTTGGTCCGATCCGGTTGAGCGACGACTCATCCGATTGCCCCTGTTGTCCGCCATCCGATCGTTGAGGGTTTGTAGACGTGCCTCTCCTCCCGCGTTGAGGCATTTCGCCGAGTGTTTGAATACTCGCCCCTCCGGCCTGACAATCCACCACAATATCACAACCAAACACTCCGCCACACTTGACCGCGAGTAATGTTCAAGTTTCCTGGTAGTTGAGTGGTTCATAATATTATTGTTTCACAAATTAGTGTCTTGTTTTCACTCTCCTGCAGACTGAATTATCGGCCTGCTGATTTGACCAACTTTAATCAATCCTTATCTCTAAATCAGTATGGCAAAAACCCCTCTTTGTATTACGAATAACGATTTTGCTACCAACATCCGTCCTATGACAGATATAGGCAGTCGGCGTCTTTAAATTGATCATATTTTCCTAGATTGCAATCGGTCAGTCTCTGCACCATCATCTGCAGTTCTATACTCCGGACGCATTTTCAACGAGGTCAGTCTCATACATAATGAATTACTGTGTACCACATTACATAGACCGTGAGTTGACATGTTCGGCGTTCACTTTTTCTTCTTGAATCCTTTGTCGAACACAGTTTCAGTATTAACACACGTCAGTTCTCATCTGCCGTTTTTATGTGATATACACGAGATTACAAGGATGATGTAGAAAATAATACGTGCAACTGCGTTATAAGAAGAAAAACCACTTCTCCAGCAAGTATTTCACCAATCCTGTTACGACCCCACCTGATAGAGAAAAGACAAGAGCAAACGCAAGACCACGAGCAGTATCTCTATCACGAACGAACGCAACGATATTGCAAAGCGGTACGAAAATCAGAGCTCAAGTATCGGAACGCAAATCTCGCAACTTAGAACCCCCCAACAAGTAAGGAAGAAGACGGCCTTCAAACGAGCTTTATATACTGCTCAGCCCGAAGGCAAAAATGCGAATTACAGCAACTGTATTTATAGGTTTTAGGTGACCTTAAGCCTAGGTCGCCGAATGGACCAATCAGGAGCGAGAGTAGCTTCCTGGACGTTCCAGAATCCTCACGAGCTTTCTAGTTCCCGGGAAATGAAGAAATCCATTTCCCTTGCAGATAATGCGAATTTTTGGGAAAAAGTTCCTTTTCCCAACAAATCCCTAGCTCCGATTTGCACTTATCCAAACATTCCAAAATGTCAAGTTGAACAGATGAACTGTTGAACTCATCAGTGACCCAGAATATGGTAAGAATATTTTCCCATGAGGTCAGATGGCACGCAGACGTGATGCGAACATAAAAAACCTGTTTCTAAGGTCACTCTGATTCTACGTTTCAGTGGCATCACATGTTCACCTAACTTGAAGGAGAAATGTTGAGTAGACGTTACGGCAGTTTAGAACAGAGTCCGACAGTCACGTTGAAGTATGACTGTTCCTGCTAGTCACCAAATCATAGCATGCACGTCTGAATCTGACAAAAACGGAACTGTCTAGTTCATTGAACATTCATCTGTTTCACGCATCATTAACTCTTGTTACATTATACGTTCCGATAGCAGCTAGGTTGAGCTGTGCATTATAAGTTGCTTAGATCGTGGGGCTCACGAGATCATTACTGCTAGCCAAATTGTCGAATTGTGCAACAAGCAAGCAACATGTGACCATATTCTCTTTGAGAGAGGTCAATATTTTCAGCGCTCTCAACTGTCTGAAGTTTGACAATTGACTCATTAAACAAAACGGTATCGTAGAGGTCGGGGAGGAAAACGGCAGAAATGAAACCAGCTCTTGTTCCCACCCTGAAAACAAATCTTAATCAAGTTGACTAATTCTTCCTACTGCTATTTTATGAATCTTTGCACAATCTGCTCGACTGGTTTGCTAAAAAGAAACCATGTTCGCCTTCTAAATTGCTTTATCACTACTGTAATCACAGTGGCCGACCTCAATGGTTTGCCCAGTTCTGACAGCTTAAATCAAGCTGAATTACCGTAGGCCATTTTACGGTCGATGGCAAGGTGCCAGCAGCTGTTCCAGTGCTCTTATGAACGCTTGCACTCACGGACGCAGTGGATGCACGCAAACGCCACATGCTCCTGTGCTGACGCGAAAAAGACGACCTTGAAAAATGCCTATCCTGCTCGTGTTCATTTCGGTCATGCATTTCTGATGATCGACCGCTAGAGCCAACCCAATCAACAGTTAAATGCTGACAGTTTGACGTTGACCTACCATGAAATATCGATCGATTGATTAGTATTGGTGGATTACCGAGGCAATTATTTCGTGTAATGAGACAGCCTGAGCGACAGGATTACGCGTACAATCGGCAGGATGTAGAATTGGATTGCTTATCGAGATACAAACAGGGTAGTCTACATATAATGAATGGTAGAAGTGCACCTCATACTCTCAGGCGAAGTGTAATAGAAAAGTCAATTTCTAAACCCAAAACTGCACAGGTCATGTGTACACCTACATTCGTTAGTTAAAGCAACTCAGCATCAGCCAGTCGGCCCACATAAGTTTTGACTATCTGTACGTTTATGTGTATGCGTTTCCTGATAAGTATCGATCACCGAAGAGATCGCTTTTGAAAGTCGTTCACTGAAAATATTGTCATTCATTTTTCGATTAACCAATTTTCAAAAGAATCCGAGTCGCTGTGACCGGTTTGAGATGGATTACGAGGGCAGCTCAGATTATGATTTCAGTGTTGTCATTGTAATGTGTCACTGTCTGCAGAGGATGTCAATGTGGACAAGTACGGCAACAACGGGTTCACTTCGAAATGTGATCAGATCAGCTGGTAGGGTCATGGAAAAGTGAGTTTTGTATATTCAGTACTGTAAAACTTGATGAGAGTAGGTTCGTTACCGTTGTCGCGCCCTTTCGCTCAGCGCATCGTATGTCAAGCGGTTCCGACATGTGCGTTCACAAAGTCGCCAGCTCCGCCAACCCTTTTCCATTCGAAAGCACTCACGCGTGCGGCCTCAGACACTTCAACCGGATGTGATTCGGTGTTATTGAAATACGGGTATGCATGACACTAGTGGATCCGAATCGGAACGACGGAAACCGGGAACAGTGACAGAAGTTTACGTCGTGACACGGCTGCTAAAAAGGTTTGTATACTATTTCCGATAATGCAGATCCAAAGTACCGACAACGTTTTCACTGTTTTTGAGACACCGTTATTTGTCATTTGATACTCAAGTTATCAGTGGGTGAAGTTTCACTGCAGGTTTTCTAAACTGAACTGCTCAAGGACACAGCACACTGGCGTATTAGGTGGAAGACGCTAGCATCCTACGTCGAAAGCAATCTGTTATCAAAACTGTATTATTCTTCCAACACGATAGCGCATCACCGCACTGTGCTATGTGTATCATCAACCTAGTGAATAAAAAGGTACAAACTCACTCTCAAAAACGCGCCCGACTGCCCGTCAACTGGACTAGCGTGTGTGTAAAAATACTCTTCCTTGAGTCCATAGCATGATCAAACGTTTGCTTCAAACGATGAAGACAATGAGTGATCAGATAAATGTTGCGTATCCGAGTATCAGTGTGAATATCCACTTCACAGACAGGGGCGGTATTCTACGAAGACCCGGTACGGACTTGTATAAATTTACGGCATACACAGAATCAGACAGTACTATCTTCTTCATTGCTCCCTTCAGACTAGGACACCATCTCACCGCTAAACAACTGCTGATTCAGTTACATTCCTCAGTCACCTATAACGTCGAAGATGAATGTTGGGGGTGGGCTAGACTGAAGATCACAGTGGACTGTGAAGCGGAGCATATTTGTTCCAGTGGATTTTTTGCTTTGTTCGTCGACAGAATCAGTACATCAGTTGAATCTTTTCAATACAGTTCAGAACAGCTCTCTGTCTGTTATTTTGGCACGAGCTCAACAGGACTGTAACTGAGGTGATGACAAGAATGCGGTCCAGGAATTCCTCATCAGCCTTTCGAGACGGAACACATTCTCAAACACATTCGTACTAACCGGAAATTTGGACGTTAAACTTGAGCGACATGTTTGATATCCGAGTACACAGTGCCGACAACAATCAGGGGCTGTTGCAAATAAATGGTTGGCTTTCATAACCGGGGTGCCCTTTCCACCATGTTCAACTGGAGACCGCTCTGTATAACTCTATAATGGACAGAACTCGAGGGTATTGTGGTCGCTTATGGGTGGATTCCCCCTATTACTTCACCAGACGGTCCTAGAGCGTTCCAGTTATTATGGATAACCAACGACAGTGAACATATAAGCCTATAGACTGCCTTCGACCCTGCTGTTCTTGAACCGTCATTTCTGCAAGAGGATTCCAGAAAAATAAAATCGATTTTTTTGGAAACAACCGCCCTTAGAGCTGAAAAAGTGGCCATACGATAAGAAAAACTTGAGGGGAGCGTCCAGTTTATGACATTTTGTCCGTTGTGCATTTGTTTTATGAAATTGTGTTACCTGAATTTAGTCAGAAGTAGAGAATTATCCGACATTGATTATCTAGCGTGCCTTTTTTAGAGGCACAGAGCCAAAATGCAATTTTATTTCTCGATTTTGTTAATAGACGAACCCTGTTGACAACGATTTTCTGTTCAGTCAATCTTTTGCAGTACTTTACGTGAAGCATGGTTAGCTGGACAAACGTTTAGTCACATTCTTCTCCTTTTTTCGATATATATATATATATATATATACTTAAATGACGTGACTGACTATCACCAGACAAAACCCCCATGGATAACCGGGATGTTTTATGTGGGTTAGGTTACCACAACGATACCGTATAAACAACAAACAGTTCAACAGATTTCGATAAGTTGAGAGGGACCTAATTGTAGAAGATCTGGACTTCAACTGGACTCGTACTAGCAACAGAAACAGCATCCTCAGATGAAACAAGTGCTCTACCAACTAAGTTACGGAGCCACGCCAGAACAGAAAATTCACATTTTGACCGAGCTACCCACCCATTGTATTGTCATATGGAATCCACGGAATGATGCAACAAATTGACTGACCTAGCAGAATTTCTCATTCAGTTCACGCTAAAATCAACCAACGCAACCGATAAATATCACGCTTGTATTACGGATAAATAATGTGAAATTTCTGAGTTTCCTATGTGGATTCGTTGTTCAGCTGGTCTAGACCTGTTACATCCGTCGCTGGTTCCAACCCAGTTAAAGTTCAGAGTTTTCGTAATTGGATTTCTCCTAAATTATCAGGTTTGCTCAACTATTTATCAGTAATACAATATCAGCGTTGACATTGCGACTAGAGACGAAGACATGGTCGGTGAATTTTTGGACAAAGTAGCATGGTGATCCCATACAACTGGTCTGGAAATACGTAAGGGGTAAGTGTTACATCATGGAATTTCACAGTCAAACAAATGATGCAAAATCAAATTAAAATGGCAGGTTCAGACAGACAAATAGGCATATTCCATCCTGTACCCTGGATGCTCCTACCTCATACTGTCGACGTATCCGTTCTTCTGTTTCACCTATACTTATTTATCTAACATATTGTAACGAAAAGGCGTCCAATAGAACTCGTTCCATGCTGTCTAACTCGCCGGTTGCCATCCTCACGTGCGCTCACGTGTATGAACCGGAGGTCCAAGTTACAACACCCCCACCCCAGTTTCCGCCCACATGCCGTGTGCACTTCTGCCGATTTGCGTGCTTGACCGACGCCTTCTGTCGGTGGGTTTTCCGTCTGCCATTCCTCGTCCGTTGGACCGATCTCGTTGAACGATGGCTCATCCAGTCACACGTGTTGTCCGCAATCCCATTGTTGTGGGTTTTGGACGTGCCCCGCTGCCACGTTCAGGTATTCCGCTGAGTGTTGGAATACTCGCAACTCTGGTTTGGTAATCCACTACACTATGACAAATTGTATTTTCATTTTGTCCCTTGCCATTCTAACTTTGAATGAGGAAGGCGGTAGACTGATGTTGCACCATTCATGGTCGGACAAATTCTGTTGCGTCTTTACCAGCGTCCATATCTGGTTCAAGTCCCGGCAGTGGCGATGATATGCACTA
>JTDE01002110.1:14761-52403 GCA_014338405.1 Paragonimus skrjabini miyazakii | reverse complement strand
CTACAGTGCTCAACCCCTTCGTGAACGATTTTATTTGTCTACGCCAGGTCATCATCTGTCCACCTCACACCTTGCGCCAATCGACCGCAGCGTCGGCAAACAGTGCTCGATGTGGCATCCTTAGTACAAGACCTAATCATCTGAGTTCGTGCGTCATACGAAAAGATAGTCTTTTCACTCTATTTCAGACCAGGCAGGTAAACGAGAATGATAACTTCATAAAACCAACTGAACTACGCAATAGAACAGCTACCTTTTATCGACGAGTTTCGCTACTAGGTTGTAGTGGTATGCACGATTTTGTGTATTATTCAGTCATTTTATAAGTTGCGAGTCTGTGATGCTCAATGGAGGCCCGTGTTCTCCCACCACTGAGTTTAAGGCTTAAAAACCGGTTTCCGTCGAAAACAGAATGTTAGTAAATGGAAAGGTGTGCTGTTTTCGTTATGAGGAGGGACAACTGGGCAGTGCACACCCTGGTTGATGCTTCCTACATACGATCGAGTCCACAGGATCCGTGCGTATCGTAACAGGCTAAAACTGTTACCTACAGATGGGTCTACAATACGACGATTCAAATGGACAGTACCAGAGAATAAACACGAATTTATTCAATTAAGCGAAAAATGATTTTCACAATTCCACAGTTAACCTGACAATTATCACAAAATTTTCCTGCACGCCATGGTTTGTCGATGGAGTACATAATCCTATGTTGAAAATATATTTATTCTCAGGTCATAGCTGATTGCCCTTAGGCAGTTCGTTAGCGGGTGACGATAGGGTTTACCAGTAGATCACTATACATCACCGTTTCAGTGCGCTCAGTCGAGTGCAACAGCCGTGCGTTTTTTTCATTTGTTCCATGCTTAGTAAATGTCAAATTTCTGGCCTACAACTCATCCCAGATTCTTAATATTGCTGTTCAATTCAAAGGAAGTTTAAATCCATTCAGTAACAGTGTTCATAAAACCATGCCGTTACTCCTATTCTGTCAGATGAACCAATGATAACGTGGTTTTCGTTTGTTATTTTGATTTACTTTTTTGACATGAAACGTTGTTTACATTTATAAATTTAGAACCCTTTGCTTTCACTTACTACGCTACAGTTGGACACCGTGTTGGTAGGATTTGAGCATACAGATCACTTCAATATGATAAACGTGATATCAGTTTAGGTAGGGTTTGAGGATCTAACTGACCAATTATCATGTTTGTGTGCTATAGACTCGGACAATCATAATTGGTTGGAAGGAAGGTAACCGACGTAACCCATGGATTTACTAATACAGTATTGTGCGCTTTAACAATATATCACCTTAAACCTTGAAAGGTCCTGAGGGTTGAAAAAGTTATCGTGTTAAAACCAAACGAATATTCCAGTGTCACAATTACAAACAGCAGAGTATCCATGAAAAAACGATGAAAGTAAATTCCAAGATATTGTCAAAGTTGAAAATATAACCGATATGGAATATGGAACAGGTTGACAGCCTAATATGATACCTCTACGTCGAATAGTTGAAAAAGACACTTTTAAATCCCCAAAACTCAGTGGTTCAGCAACCCCCCAACTGTTTTATTCTCAAAAAGCACAAACCCGGAGTACCATAAAGACCGATTGTTCTGTCTATTATCAATGTTCCACCACAAAAGCCGGTTCGTTGGTTGGTACGGGCTCTGACGCGACTACAACGAAAATCTGCTCTATGTACATATATACACACGTATTCACATATATGAACACTGGAATATAATCAGTGTTTCCTGCGTTTTGCTGAGTAAGTCGCGGTTAACCTCCTCCAACGAGTGTTGGAAAAAAAGCCGACATTTCATTAATTTTAAAATCCCAGCGGTCTCCATCCTGTTTGTTGCTTTTGACTTTACGAGGTTTTCACTTCAACCGACAATGGTTGAATTATTCTAACGAAACAATACGAAATATCAATATGTACTCTTACTGTGTTCTAAATTTACCTCTATAATTTCATTTTTCTATTAAATAAGTCGTAAGTATTCTAACAATGAACGTTTCAATTATATGACTCTTTTTATTAGTAGTTAAAGAATTCTTCAAAACTACAACCTAGTTATGCTAGTGCATACGATAAACTGCTGCTATACTGTTAGAGCTAATCATGACCACTCAATAATGAGCAAAGTGCTGATGATCAGGCAATAAAAACTATCGTGGGTAACATATTGTAATAAACTACTGTAGTAATGTTCATAACATAGTGCAGTAATGGTTAGTACCAACAGAACGTCAAGTGGTGGTGACCATGTAGTCCTTCTTCTCCCTGCTTGCATAGTCCTGTCAATATTAGAATATACTGTTGTGGTAAGTTTTAAAATAACACTCCGAAGCAACCTGAATCGGTTGCTTATATATAGAATTTTATGATGTAATCTGTGAATTTTCGAGAATTTATTGGAGTCATACATAAAAACGTCAAAATCATTCACCTATATTATCCACTGGGAGAAATAACACCCTGCAAACTTTTCCACAAAGACATAGACAGTTTTGTGAAAAGTGAGGTATAGTCTCAAATTGTTTATATTGCTGAGAAGCGAAATAGCGTTCTGAGTGATAAAATAGTTTAAATCAATGCTTAAAACTTATCTTTACTTGTGTGCATTATATAGTTTTCGTAGTGCCGCAAAACTCCGGGTTCGTACTAAATTTCCATCACTCAATTAATGCACTTTACTAAATGGCTGAAAGTACAAAAATATTTACTTGCTTGAAACCGTTAAGAAAGTTAAAACACGAACTTAAAACGAATGTTTATTTCATCGATTCAGAAAGTGATTCTTGGGAAGCGCTCACGTGAAGTTGATTTTCGTTCGACATGGCCTTTTTTTGTTTTATGAACAGTTTCTTAATCATTTAGGAATGCAATGTTTCAAAACTGGTTTGCAACAATTCCGACGGTCTAAAATTAGGCACGATATGGGATATTTCTTCTGCAATAAGTATTGTGTAGTGTGCATTTCAAAATTTCTGCTAGATTACTCCTAGTGGTCCGCTTTGTGAACCGAAACTTGAAACCTGGGATGGTATTATTGATCTCAAACTGTAGTTCTTAACTTTTCCATCTCAATCTGTAAAATCAACTACAATGATCATCTGAGTCTACTTAGAAGTTATTCATAATTGGTTCCATGAATGTTCGGGATGGTTGCGTAATCGCTCATCAAATTATGACACCCGTGCCAACCAAAACCTTCGCATCATTCCAATAAGGAGAGAGCGCATCATGAGCCCAACTAAGATGCAGTTGGATAACTCAAACTTGCAAGGTGGAAAAATATCAGAAATTCATGGTTCTCTGTGCACGGTTTCGTGCAGCAACCATCTACCGAATTATCCCTGCTACACTTGTATACCCCGAAGATTGTACTGGTTGTGAATAAAAATGATGTCATATGTGACAGTGAATCATAGTCTTTTACGCGTCTACAAAAACTGCGTGCTACAGTAAATTTATCATCCATTGCCTGATATTGTCTCAGTCCTTCTCTTGCTACCTGCCGTGTTATATTCTCATGTAGTGGGCAATTTGTCAAGCTTTGTACTCTGTGTGACAACAAACACATTATGGTATGATATGAAGTGTGTAATCCGAATTGAACTGGTGAAGATGCTACTGACCAAATTCGACACTCTTTGAGAAGGCATCTGCCAACTGGTGTAGAACATCGAATGTACAATCGAATATCCAGTAGCTTATCCACTGTATATCAAAGCTGTCTCCAGGCGTTCCACTGGTTTTATCCACGCAACCTGTGATGTGAAACGTTAGTGGAACGAGTGATTAATTTGGCTGTCGAAACAGTTACGTTGTTCGGGTAGTTTTCCATAATGTGAGCGAAACAAGGTCCACATAAAGGCATTTGTTTTACAAATACCGTTATACATTTAACTTGAATTGCTTACAAGATCCATGCCAACCTTAGTTTGACAGTTTGAGAACAGGTAGACTACGTTAAATAATTCCCTACCGTCCTTTCTTTTGCTTCATGCTTGGGTTTTTATGGCTTTATGGCAGTCAAATGCAGACATCAAACATTGGTGTGTTGTTGACGTCATTACTGATGACGATCGTGATGTGTATAGCGCACCCTCTTACACTGATGGCCAACTCACGAGGACCACTTCGACAAAACAAACACGTTTCCAACAAACGGCTGAAATCTTGTAAAATACTTTGGTTTCAGTGGATTTTACTTTACTCTTCTTCAGCGTAAGCTTTCAGATTATGTAATACATGAGGGCTTACGTAATATTTGGCATTAACTGAATAACGGTTCTTCCTCAAGGCTTTTATTCCGCAATAACGGTAAATTTGTGTACTTTCTGGGCGAGTTTGCTGGATATGTAGTTGTTTATACACATAAACGATAAGCCAGGGTTTAGTTATCGTATGCGGTAATCCGCATTTCCCTTATAGACTTAATTCTTATGGTGAACAACTGTATACAAAGATGTCATTCATCGTTTTGTCCAAATTTCTAATTCGACACCATCTGACTTACCAAAAGATTTGTGTCTCGTAGAGTACGCTTGTGGATTCCTAAAGTGACAGGACTGCGGACCTCTTTAGAGAAGTGAATTCCACTCAGTTTCGTAAGCTTGTGAACTTTGTGTGATAGGTTCCCCCAGTGTATGTCCCAAGTGCTAACTGATAATTTCCTTGTAGGCATGTGTGATCAAACAAAAACCGTCCAATTAAACTGCCTCCAAATAACTCACACTGTAGTGTTTGTTTTCGTGACCCTCGGTGAGTTCAACGAAAACAAATGATACCTGTAGGTAGTCGGATGTTTGCCAAACTTGGTATTTCGGTTGCAAACGTTTCATCATCAATGTGTAGGTGTCTGAGTGTATAGGTTTGAGCTCAACTACTCACGTTATAATGACGTAACCTGGTTTGGTGATGAAACGTTTGCAACCTAATTGCTACGCTCAGCGAACATTCCAATATACAAATCATCAACCCGTGCGACGAACAACACCACCACTAATCCCAGCTGTCAAAATAGTGGCACCTATTTTTGAATGTTCATACTGAAAAGTCTTGAGGGTCTTTAGATGCACTTAATAGTTAACCAAAGTCCTTCACGGCAACTGCGTCTGTCGCTGCGTTACCACTGATGAGAACATGTAAACCTCAGAACTGATAACCGCCTATATCTCAGTCACACGTTTGAAGATTACATTAGATGGATAAATTTGGATCGCGTACCCGGCAAACGGACATCCATCGGAAGAAGATATATCCTTCGTTGGTCATAATGATTTGGAAACTCCCCAGCAGTGTGTGAAAATATGGCATATCGAATTTCAGTTAGTACAATTATTACCTATCATCTGCCAGGTCGACATCCTTGTGTTTAAAAATAAATCTCCCAGGCGTTTTTCTTTCTTACATCCCGTGTGAGTCAGGCTGAAATCACTCTTCGAGAACGCTTGTGTCGTGGTGCGAGTGATAATTAACACTGAGTAGTGACTAGTAGTGAAAACAAAACTCTACGTTTTATGTATTGCAAATATTTGCCGATAAGGGTAACGTTTAATCAGAGAAGTGGGAATAAAACGTTAATATTATTGCTGAGGAAGTTGTGATTATTACCCCAAATCCTTCAGTACAAAGAATGACAAACCTTCAAACTATTCCTGCTTCTTGTGTAAATCTGTCCTTCGACTGGCACACGTTTTCTGAGAACTAAACAACTTTCTGTCAGTGAACAACTTTGTGTTGATCAACGTATATCGGTTCTTTCAGACTACGAATTAACTAGCAAACACTTTATACCACTTGGACCATTAAACGTTTGATGGCATTGAACCGTTTGCAGAGAAAGATCAGTTAACACACATTTTGGTGACTTCATTCCACCCATATCTTCTACTTTTAATTAGGTAGATTAAAGATTACTGCTCCTGTTTTCTCATTTTTCAGATGAGAGCATGTAAACGAAATTCTTATCGTGATTTGTATCAAGTTAGTTTTAAAATAGTGAATGGAACAGTCACTTGCCCTATTCACACTTCTAAATCTTATCACACCAGCATTGAATCAATTCAAACTGTGTCGTCCAAAACCAATGTGTGACATTTTGTAGCTAAGTGAAATAAATCAAAATGAAATGGAATTGCTAACAAAAATGTCATTGTGTAACAACTTCACGTTTCACTTCAGACTTAACGGTTTCTTCTGAACGTATGTCACTCACGTTAATCATTGTGTACATGAGAGAATAAGTTGATCTATTCACATCGCACAGGGGGATACTAGGCAATCTTCCATGAAACTTGGGCAATATATGAGGATCTGACAGCGAAGTAGTTAAAATTTATGGTCTTCTGAAGACATCGAGTATTCGAATTCTACAGTACGGTCAGGAATGAATGAGAAAGATCATAGTATACGGCCGAACCGACTTCTTTTAGTAAGGAGAGAGGTAGACGTACGCAGTTAGCTAAGACACATCTGAAAAAAGACGCAGTAATCACGTAGCTTTTCAAGCATTCGGTAATTAACCTCGTCGGTGACCGTTCGCTGCATGCTCAGAATCAGGTTGTACTGGTTTCGAGTCAGAATTGAAACTTCACCAATAAACCCATTTATTGGGTGCGCACTAGCGGTCCTGAAACTGTGGATTTTAAATCGGTTCAAAGCATGCAACAATCTTTAGTTTCAATTCAGTGCGTAAACAACCAACATTACTTTGCTGGATACTAGTCCAAAATAGCTATTCATGCCGCTTGGAAACACACCAGTTACCGGATGGACACACTCTTCATGTTAATGATTTGATGAAATGTGTCTATTCAATCGATTGTGTTGTAACCAGCATCACGGATGCCTCTACACTTGCTCACTTATTGTAAATCGGTTCTTATTACAATGATACGTATGTCAGTTCATCTGCTTACATGCTTCCAGGCAACATTTTTTCTGGTTATGTTATAATATAAGTCTGTTCCAAGTGCTTCAACTGAAATATTCAACAGTGACGCTGGCGCATTTCTGTGGGAATTAGTTGAGCAGTCTTGCTGAGGTACCCAAATCTCAGAAACACTTACATTATTCTATATGGCATAGCGAGTTGGACGGGTAATTGCGTTCAAATGCGAAATTTCTGAGTTCCCTACTTAGTATGTAAAGTGTTTGCCGCGTTTGAGTCTGTCATCTTTATCGCTCTCTTGAGTTCACTCGAATCCAAGCTTGTTCACCAGCCGAACCTTTTCAATGTGTGAAGAAATGACAAACTTGAGTCATGTGGAATCCTTCTGATTGTCATATTGGGTTTTCCCCCGCAGTCAATTGAGGAAATTAATGACAAAATTTTGAATATGGATGAAACCTGTGATTTACGTTAAATAAAAGATGTAGTACTTTTGGAGAATTATCTTAAATGTAGGCCTATGTAATTCATTCCGTCTGTTTTTACTAGAACTCCTTGGAAAAAAGAAAGATTTTTATGTACTTAATACTATTGAGTTTGTACCGGTGAAAATATCGGAAGAGTTTCTTGAACTATTCATTTCAGCTGTAAACCCTGTTTCTATTTTGGCTTGTCGTCGAAAATCAGATTTCCTAACGCCTGAGGGTAGAATATTAATCTACTCTGGATGTCTTAATATATTCTGGTGAGTGCTGAAAGTTGAATACAGTTTCACGCGGTGGATATATATGAATCACATTCTCACTTGCATTCATCTTCTTGATTCGCTTAAACAAAATGGACTGTTCAGGTCACCTTTGCTTGCTAATTCTACGCTCCTCCATGATAATCAGAATAAATTAATATCATTTGCCCACAGGTAAGCATTACATAGTAGGTGAATTGAGCACTGCAAATGCAAACTAATCTAGAACTTATGACTTTGTAGGACTACGAATGACCAAATTACTGGATGTTAACTGAAAAAATGTTTACTTGTAAAAGGGTTAGTATAATTTGAGGTTTATCCAAAAAGACAGGGCAGCAGTTAGTCTTTTGAAGGCTGACGAAGCGCACATTGATGCTAGAGTACCAGTACAAGATAGTATTCCTGACCCTGAGAAGGCATGCGTTTTTATATATGTGACTCATGCCTATAACAAGCTATTTTGACACAATTGTTGTCAAAAGCGCAGGTAAATATTTTACAATTGGGCCCGTTTATAACTAATTCATCCACGATGCGTTTACTCTAAATCTATTGACCAGTCAATAGAAGAATAAGCTGACGTCCATATTTGCTTAGAGAGATTGAATAAGGCTTATTTGTCAACTAAATTACTGGACAATGTATGCATAGTATAAGCCTCTATATAAGATGAACTGAACAACGTTCGCAACTAACTATAGCTCTTACACCTTCATGGAAACTTCAGCCACTGTTTTCTGAAGAATTTCTATACTGCTGTTTTACCCTGTTTACAACCAATCACTAGAACGCATTTTTGCTATAGAAAGGATTTGTATCCCAGTTGCACTTCTACAAGACAATCTTGTTTACCCGTCCAAGATTTTAATTCCTACAAATGGGTAGTTAATCGCATCTGCGCAAGATCTGGATATTTGTGCGGACTTTTAAGCTGGGCTCTTCGAAGATAGACATCAAAGCAATTTAACTCATTAATTGTTGACTTCAATGACTTAATCGAGAGTTGTATTTGAGTCGTTGTGCTTGTAAGGTTACCGGTGTTGAGGTATTATATGACCTAGTAGATGTTGTTGTAACAACCAAATCTGTTTTGATGACTCAATGTTACGAAACATCCCTGTTGAATAGGTCAATTTGAGTGTGATTTAAAATTCGTAGGCATATTTCAAATGAAGCGCTATCCACAGAAAAAAACAGTTGCTGCACGTTTTCTGAGAAAGATCGGTCAGTTTATAAAATGCCAAAAATAGACTATCGTAACATTCGTCAGAAATTGGCGGAATCGTGATTAGCGCGTTCGTCTAGCGGGCAGGTAGAATGGAGTTTATGAATCGGAACAATAACATACATCAAAAGATTCCGCGTGAGAAAAGTTCGTTTGGCGATTCGTTTTGTATTGAATCTGTCGCAAAACACTGCTCGAATTTAAACGCTGTAACCGGATTCACTGTATTAATCCAGGTTCACAAGATGACTTAAAAAATTTGCCTGATATCCAGTTTTTTCTATCAGGCAGGCTGCAGTGCCATTTTTCATTTTCTTTACAATGTGGTTGGAAACAAGTTTTTTAACTGGAAAAAAATCTAAAACACGTAGTTAAGAAAAAAACGCCATTGATCATAGTGATCAATTGGTAACTTGCGTGTTGGACTCGGTCAGAAACACATTTTTGTGAATGCCGTTCTTGATTATGCAGTTTTCCTAGTTTGTTCTCGGTTTTACTCAATAATCCGTGCTCAGCTAGATGTGATAATATTTTTCACAATGTCTTGCGGATGTTGTTTCATATGTATTCAACTACTGAACAAGACATACTGCTGAAAACAATCATATCCTGATAAACACGCAGTCATACTAAGATGAACTTTTCACAGTAGCTCAGTCATAGCAAACATCACAATATGGCTGCATACCTGACCTGGTAAACGTTCTAATAGTTAACTATACATGGTGCGTACTTGACTTAATGACACAGATTTAGGGAGCGTGTGCAGCTTTCGTTCATCAACTTGCAAAAAACGTTAAAATTTGATCTTTGACTGAAGTTTGACTGCTTCCTTAGCAGATGATATTAAGTTCTCCTACCAACGCTTTGGTTGTATACTGCTTGCTGCATTCTTAGGCTGTTTTGAAACAAACAACATATCGGATGTTATAAGCAGACAATGTAATTTGTAAGCTGTCTAAAACAAGTTGTTCAAATATACCTGTGGACAGAAATCCTATCGGTGTGAGTTTGAACGACCAGGTCTTGAAACCCCTCACAAAAAATGTTGACATTAGAAAACAAATTGCACTGATGAGGTATATAATGCACAAAATCACAACGCGTATTTTTAACGCATTTTTTTCTTGGGTTCTTATGTAACTGCCTGGTAATTTAAATACAAACCAGCTTCTTGTCCGATGGGTAATAAACTTAAAAGAGTCGAATTTGATAGTTTAGGGATAATCCTACTGTTTAACAGATCGTTCGAATCTCAGTGAACCAAGCAGAAATAATTATTGACTTGGCAGTAATCTTCGTTATATTACCAACCTATTAGTCTCATTAAACTTTACCCGAGAAGTTAGACATGACAATCATTAAAAAAACAAGATTTATCAACAAGTGTTTCCGTTTCTTTTCGTTCGCTTCGTGTTTTCATCTATATATGATCGAAAATCGAAAGTCTCTAAATCACAGATTGACAGTCAAAAGCCTCAAACACATTCTTACTGTCTCGAGTAATCGATCATGTGAATGCAATCTCAGACCTGACCCATGTAATACCCGTCGTGATCAGTGTGATGGGGTAGATAAACAGTTATTAGGATGCCACTACTAAAGTCTAAAGATGAACTATTTGGCAGCCTTCGTGATGCTCGTATTACAACTGTACGAAATTACTGAGACCATAACCGAGGCCAGTAAACACGCAGTTAATTTGCAGCGGATGTATTCAAGCCGATTTGCCTTTGACTAGTTCCAACTGTGACGGATAAAGTGGTGTACTCCGTCGTCATGGAATCTAGATACGCTGATGATGTTTTTATGCTGGGCACATTTAAAATGAATGAACAAGCAACAGGTCTACAAAATATACCATTAAAAGTTTTTATATACGATTTTTTATTTTTCTTAGGGTGGACGACCATAAGGTGTTTTCAGCAGTCAACTCTTTTATTCATTGAATCAACTTCTGCACAAACTATTAGACCTGTCAAATATCACAGTTTAATCTCTGATGATCTCAGGCGGTCATACCATGTTGATCTTTTTCTAACAGACCGGCATTTACCATTTCACGTCCAGAGCTTAAAAATCACAGTTATATTTTTCGTTAGCACAATACATGTCTAACCTCACTGACTTGCGTTTGGCGGTGTTTTAGTCAACAGGTTCATCAGTTAGCATCACTGAGTTAAGTATTGATCTACTTTCAGCGCTGATCTCGTACCTTGCTGACAAGGTTGTAAACATGTTTCCTTGTGATTCCACCCTCAATCTTCGTGTTCACCGCATGTGTATACCAAAGTAGTACCGAGCAATCCTCCAGTTCTGTGAGTGAGCACGTTTTATCACAGAGCTCCGGTTCTCTCCTATCCCGTAAACTCAAAATAGCTGCATATGTAAAAGAACTATTTGTCAACACTTAAACTTATGGGACTATTCTAAGTTTTACTGTTTCCACCACAATATACACGTTGGATCTGACGGCCGCGTATTCATTAATTATTACATATAACCCTCGTTTATGGCCGATAACTACGTATCCATCCATTTATTGGAAGGAATAATGGAACTGGTTATTATCATTCCATTGAGGATCACCAGATTAGGAGTATTTATTGATATGTTTTGTCAAGGCCACCTAACAGATAACCAACTAGTTTCTACCTTCAATCGGCCTCGTTGGTCAAAACAACTAACGACATCAGCCGATCACATTGTATTCACCAATGTCAGAATACTGATTACTTGAGTTAAAATGTAACAAAAAGAATTGCCACCAGTCTGTTTCATGTTTATTCGCTAGTTTTAAAAAGTTATTCGGAATAGTTGTCTTGGTTTCCATTGTTACCCTGCTGTACAATATAACGTGAAGTAAACGATTAGTTAACACGAATTCTTACCAACACACTTAAAGATTATGATCATGAAGTACACAGGATTATATCACATTGAAGGTGATTTAGGTACAATCGGAATTTTCATGCCATCAGCTAAAAACAGAAGGGATAAACCACACTTACATATAAATGAGAATATTTTGAGGGTAACAGTTGATGTTTCCACGGGTAGGAAAATAACTCCTCTCTAATAAACAAGCCAAATAGAAAACATTGATAAGGAATGTAGATGATGAGTTGCCAAAGTTGCTATCGACCCTCCGTACATTCGGCACCTCAGAATCTCACAGAACAACTTATACTGGAGACCAGACTAGTAACAACAATATTGATTGCACCTGAAAATCCTAATGTATAACGCTCAGATGTGACCCACTTGCAAAACTTTGGTCTTCCGTTCAATCCGAACCAGTGGTGGCGCAGATGTGTAAACGATGGTTTAGTAGACACGTTGCCTTCGACTAAAATGACGCAAAGTGGATCCTACTTAATCTACTAACGTGACCAGATGCCTCCATGCAATGTTGCATGTTCTAACTCATTTTTGCTTTCCTATGCACCTTCGTCAGTAAACCACATTTATGGAGCACCTAAACTTACTTTGGATCTAAATAAACATCGTGAAGCCATAAGCTTTTAGAAAAATGAACAATCTTAGTTTGATTTTAATCGAAGGTAAATAAATTTCATTTCATAGTTTTCGAACAGCATCCTTCCCTGAACGTGTTATCCACAAACCTACATCTTGTTTTTCAAAAATTATAAATTTTATACTGTTTTGACTTTTCTATACAAATGCCAAATGGCTTGAAAAAATTAGTTGCGCCCGATCATCATCCCCACTGAACTAACTTGTAAACCCCCGATACACACAACTGTACTAACCTCACTGAACATGTATAATGAGGACGTCATAAAGAACGACTGTATACGGAAAGTCTATTTCCCTCTAAATAAATAAATAGAGCTGTCTTATTGATCGATCGCTTGTCCTCTTCATTCTAATTTCCTGGATTGACCTGTTAACTAAAAAGAATTTTTGGTCTAATATTTCATGTTCCACGTCGTTAACATGCGCCACTGCCTCACACCTGGTTGATCTCTAGCGCGTGACCTTAAACAGGGTGTAAAAGTCCCTCTGTCGAACCTAGATATTGTTAACAATAAGTATATAAGATTATTTCAGTCGCACTGCATGCTGTTAGTCCGTAAAATCGACGTAACTTTATACCTAAGCACTTAAAAACTAATTGCCATTTGATGCAATGAAATTGACTATCCCCTTTTAAAATTACAGTTGCACAAGTGTTTGATAAGGGTGCCTACCGATTACAACCCGGCCACTGAAACCCTAGTACAGAAATACAATAGATGAGATCGGAATCATTTCGTGGACAAAACATTCAATAGTTAATAGCCAAGTACTTACACCTGACGAAGGAAGTAACAACAGACAATCAAGTGAAAGTAAGATGGCTTATGTCTTTATCGCTATACCGTCAACTTTCTTAATCGTGCCTGACAGTCCACTCAGATAGTTAAATGCTATACTTCTTAATAAACTTGGTTGGGTTCCATCTCCCTCAAAATATCTAATCAGAGTTAAAGCCAGTCATGAGTATAATTCAGTGTGCGAACCGATCTCCATTCATGTTACCAATGATTAGCCATTGTCTTCATGTCTCTGGTTAGAACAACTTTTGTCGCTCTGATGTATTTACATATCATCGCAAACATTACAAGTGATAGTAATATAACAATGGGTGACATAAACATTTAAACACTATACAAACATAACTAAGCCCTTTCAGACTTTTAGAATTAGGCGGAAGAACAAGTATTACCTTGAACTAAATGTACTATCCTAATGGGAAGTTCGAGTAACTGATGAGTAGAATCGACCCCGGCTGTACTTACGGAAACGGCCGTCAATTTCATTCTAAGTCCCACCCTACACGACCAGACGGTTAAGCCTTATCAAGCATCTGTCTCCCGGTCAGCGAGACATGAATGTCTGTATACACATAATCGTCGCACAGCCCAGATTAACCAAAATTTTAAACAGTAACGTCTCACAATTTCCCGCTTCAGTAAGATTGGTGGTTTGTGGAATGTCAAGTCACCTATGGTTTACTACACCTAGACTGGAACAATTACAGTGATGTTTGAGCTTGGTCCCACAACCGTCCCTGTGGTGGGTGACCTTATTGGATTGACTTACTGTTGGCTCTTCAAAATGTGGAAGCTCGTCTGCGACATCCTAAACCAATCAAATTTTGACGAAATGCAGTTCAGTACACTTCCCTGCCTTTGTGCTTTGTGTGTTCCAACAGACCGACTACAATCCTAATTAAAAACACAGGGTTCACTTCGTAGTAATGACCACGATACAGTTCACTAAACTGTAGGAGTAAACACATTAGAAAGCCTACCACACATTCACGATACGTTACACTAGTGTTTCCGAAAATGTGATGTTGCTTCCGGGGACAAGGATGGATGAAACATGACAACATTCAAAATTAGACAGCACGCTTGATACAAGAGTAAGAAGATTATGCTGAGTAGCTGATACAAGTTACCTTAAGAAATTAATCATTTATAGTGCAGTTGCTGGATTCTAGCGTGAGTCGTTTGAAAACTGCTACTTGAAAATTCATTCCGCCGGATCAGTTGGTGGATTTCATATAACAAATTTTGCTGTGATTGATAACTTGATCCGAATGTGAAATGTTTGAGCTGCCTATTCGGTTACGTAGACCAGCCAGTAAACAATTTGCAGCTTTTGGGCATAATGCTTCTCTAATTATTTCTGATCTATGTGAATCCCACACTTTTCGCAAGTAGGTTGCCTCTTAACTGTCGACGTTAGAGCATCTAGGTGCGATGCACTCTGCCGTTAAATATCCATACGATTGAGAACCACCTAAGGGTGCATTGTCAAGTCACATCATTAGAATGCATTAACACAACAAATTATTAAACGAGCCAAGATTCCTGATTGGCGGTCTTGTGTAGTATCTTTCCTACGGACTACCATAAGCCAATATTACTCCACCAAGTTAATTCATTTCACCAACACTTACTTCACGTGAGTGACCTTGTACTGGTTTATCTTAAATATTGGGAGCAGTTACCGTTGTTCAACTTTTTGTTTGCCTAGTATGTAGAAGATAAAAGGCGATCGCGTTGCAGACAAAAGGCTTAGAAGGAGGCAAGCTATTATTTTTGATGATCATTGTACTACGCAAAAGTATTCATATCTTGTAACAGACACTAGCATGGTGCAATTTAGTAAAATCAGAAAGTATATCAAAAATTTTGAACTGGTGGCGACTGCCTTGGTAGTTCGCATTTTGAAACTTACGGAGAGAGGAATTGAAGTGCTCGTAACACACAGCATATTTATGAACAAAGTGTGGGCAGTATTACTCACCTGTAGAGTGTAGCAGGGAACATTGTATCGTTTTTGTAACACTTGTGTATGGAAATATTTTTTCAGTGGTGGGTTTAAGTATGTCATGTTCCCACTTATTTCCACAGTCAAGATGATACCCTGGTATCCGACGTCGGTTGCGACGAACTGAATGAATTCTTCCGGTTCACCAACACCGTATTCAGATGGTGAGAGTGTAGAGTACATCAGTGCTTGAATGGCGATCTCGTTCTGGTCCTGGTTATCTATACTGGCGAACAAACTGGAATTCAACTTTTCAGCCAAAGCGCTGGCTTGATTTCTCAACGCCTGCCACTTTGGAATACGCCCATGCAAATGAAGGGAGTAGGGTGCCATAGCGTTACACAGTGTTATGTCAGGCCATATAAATCCCTCGTAATCGCTAATGTAACTAGTAAGAACCGGTCGAGTTAGGTATCGATCAACAATAAAAGAGAGATTGGTGAAGAAGCCGGCTATTCCTGCCAAAAGGAGACAAAACCAGGTGATCCGTCCTAATTTGGTTGCAGCCGTGGACACATGACTAAGACCATGTACTGTACTGTGCTCCAGTAGGCGTTCCACTCCAACGTGAAAGAGATCAGCACGGTTGGTAGTTGAACGAATCCTCTGAATTATCCGTGTTCTTTTTGGGCCAGTCATTAGACACAGTTTAACTGGAGGATTCCAACCAAACTGGAGGCAATTCACTTGGAAAACCCAATAATCACTTGGGGCTGGTGATACAGTATGAACAATCAAAAAAGAGAACCATTCACGTTTTGGGCCTCCAAACGGATGTTCTGGTGATTTTGAAATAGTACATGTATAGAACATCGAAGCAAATCACGGTGGTCTCGATGGACAACTATAATGTCATTTGACTTGTGAAGAATAATGTTTTAACGCCCTTTACACATTATGATGATCGCAGTAGCTACTACCCTGGAGGCACTAATTTTATTTCGACGAACAACTAATTCATCAAACATCCGCACACCAACTAATTTCTTCCAAAGTTTAACCTTGGAATTTTTCCAATCTTTGCTGTGATAGGCCGTTTTCCAGTTAATCAAAAGCCAATCAAAACACGGCTCAGAAAACTGTCCCCCTTTTGACACATTAAAATGAATTTTAGTGAACTGTCGATCCTACAACTATTGCTTGCCACATTTCTTACTTGTGAAATAATCGTTCCTTCATAATTAGGATTTCAATGTAGTAGCACACAAGTGAACACATCAAAACGTTCACACTTCTATATAGGGTGATATGATTTCCAAATGATACCTTTTGAGACAGTCTTAACTGGTATAGAGCATTTTTCATGCCGTTACTGCTGCTGTTGTTGTTAAATACTGTAAATAAAAATAAAACTCTGTAGATGAGGTTCTTGCCCAACCTGAGCACAGAAAAGCAATACGTGGTTGAATGAAACATAGATTGACCAACATAAACGACATTGGATCACACATTTTTAGACCATGAAGCGTGTACAATTACGAGGAAACCACCATACCATAATCTGAAAGGAGTATTGTATTCCGACGTTTAGTACAGATGTACTCAACTATTTTGACTCAAAACATCTCAGCCCAGTTGACAGAGAATGGGTTTCAGCAATGAGATTATGTATAGTATGAACAGGCTTGAAATCAACATACCTTTTTGATGATGCATGACAAGTAAACTTTCGCGAATGCGTGATGATCTGCGTTGACGATTTAGCGAAATATTTTGAAAGAAGAATATGAGTTGGTTTTTATATTTTGAACACAAGCTGATTATCTGAAGTTTTGTACCTACACGTAACTTCTGCAATGTTCGCTATGTCTCAATATGCAACTCATTCAATCGGTACCTAAAGATGCTTAGGCAAAGTCACGTTTTCGTTGCTTTGAGTGTCCCACATGCTACTGAGGAGTCTATCAAGAGCGTACACATTGTCGGCCGGTGTCTTTTAGTTCTTTTTCCCACAATTAAACCAACAGAATATTGCTATTCGCATCTTATTAAAATTAGTAGCTATAATGTGATACTTAAAAAAGATTGTCAGCTAATTAGAATACTACCTGGCAATGCCAGAATCGAAAATCGTGGCCCATCTCTTTCGAATAGTTTGAGGCAAACCACGTTCTTAAGTTCATAGGTTGTTACAACAGGATAGAGATATTTGCTTTTGCGTTTTTATTTTTCTGATGCTCGGTGAAAAATTGTGTTGGATTTTTTATAAGTATAGAGAAAAAGTGAAGGGAACTAAATAAAAGGTTAATTCAAAGAAGTTGCCAGCTGCAATTATTTCAACAATTAACACTGAAAAACCCTGCAACAACATTTCATTAAATATGCAAAGCGACTTGTGAGATTGAGCTAGAATAATGGTTGAGAAAATTGTAGTGCCTGTTGTTTTTCACGTATATGCTCATCGGGTAATATGTGAAAGCTGTCAACCTATTTAGCTATGCCTATAGTGTTGGGCAATATGTTCCAGTGTGAACAGACCCTAAATGTGAAGCAGTTATGACTGCGTAGTAACTTGCCTTTCCTAGGTTCAGTAACTGACTCCTTAAAGTTCATTCTTATTTAATGGGAGATTTGCTAACGGATGACACAGGCGATGGGGTATTTTGTACACGAGTACTAAGTCTCCCTTAAAATGTCTGTAATTTATTGAGAGTTGATCTCATTCTGCCATGGTTTTGCGGGTGAGAGTTTTTCCTGAGCCTTGTGAATGTTTCAATGACCCATTGTTGAACCCTTTCAGTAAGTGTTAAATCTTCCTTAAACTTAAAACCACAAATTTGCGTGTTGGTTTCAAAGTGTGGACGGATTATGAAGGCGAGCGTACTGGGAACCAGTTCAGGGTGGAAAGTTCCACAACTTATTCCTAACAGGTTCAGGGTTATTTGTGCATATTTAGTCAAGATGGTACAATTTGTAAACAAACTCAAACTGTCTGCCACCATGCTCCCCCGGTCTCTTTCGCATGCTGACAAGGGCATTTTTATATCGCCCAGATAATAGACTGTACAATTCTAATGGCCAGCGTGCATTATTTTACAATCGTTAACACTGAATATCAAGTTGTTCTCTACAGTCCCCTTGTTCATGCAGTACAAATGGTTCTGTGAGATTATCACATTTTACGGGCGTTCTAGAACTTGTCAAAATTTTGTCATTGGTGTAGTGCAACACTGGTTATTTGACTATGCTAGGTAGTTCGAAAGCAAAAGAAGAAACAACAGATGTCCTAAGGTTAACTGTTGTGGAACGCTGCTGTTAGAATAGACCAGTTTGATAAGTATCTATTCGTCTTGACGTTTAATCTACTTTCATTTAGGTAATTCCCCAGCCACATGATTAAATGATCGTCATGGCCATAACTGTTGATTTTCCGTAAAAAGGTTGAATGAACAACCTTATCAAAGGCTTTGAAAAAGTCAAGATAAGCCACTTCTATGGCCAAACCTGAGTCTACCGTCTTCATACAAGCATCACGATAAATGAACAGATTCGTGACGCATGAGTAGTCTCCAAGGAAACCATTTCACTCCATGATCTTGAACTGAAGATCTTCAACTTTAACTCAGACAGTGTCATCTAATAAACTCTCCATTACTTTAAAAACCACTGAAAACAGAATTAATGATTGATAGTTTTCCGGATCATCTGTGCACTCACTTTTGAAGATAACCGTGATTGTGAGCTACTTCTATGCTTTCGGGGAATGGGTGGTTGATGGAGAGCGGTTCAAAAATATTGTAAGCGCTTCTGTTAATCCCTTGGCTGAACTCGTCAAGACGACAGAGGATATTGGATCTAAAAAGGGTGATTTGTAAACTAGTAGGTTCTCTAACTTGATTCTGATTTGTGACATTGAAATCTGAGGTAATTTACTCAAGATCTGTAGTTATGCACACTTACTTATTGTTTACTCATAATGTTGACTGCCTCTACACCTGTACTAATAAATCCACCAGAGGTGTGCAGTTACGAAATGCCAGCCATACTCTTTGTGTGTGCTGCAACTTCGCTGTAGACTAGCTTAGGATTCATCCTCAGCTTTTCAGGAAGACTGAATTGATGACAATATTGGTTCCCTGTGGTACGATTGCGCCACCTGACATACTTAACAAACGCATATTTGATTTGTTTTAATTAGTATCCGTTCCAGACTGAACGTTTCCTTTTGATCAAATGCTTGGTACTAGGTTTACCGCTAAACCGGTTACACCTAACTAGAACATGGTTGTTAACATCATTGGAGTTTTTCTCAACGATGAACTGCCAGCGGTCATCTAGGCTGAGTTTGGTGAAGAGGCTCAGCCAACCAACTTCGCTAGGCCGTGTTTTTAGCCCTGCAAAGTTTGCCCTATGGTAAGTCGTTGGACGTGCGTTTTGGGTGAATATGTTGCCTAACTCCGTGTAGACAGCTGAATTCAACAATTCCATTATCACAACGACCAAGTGGAGATGTGGGATTTTGACTGCTTACTATGTCAACCTCGTGGGTAAGAATGTAACAAAAACACGACGGCATTTAGCCAACCCACCACTTCGTATGGTCCTGAGCATGTTGAAATAATCCAGCTTACATTACTGCCTCGAAGAAATCCCAACCAGAGAAAAACGATACACTATTGACTAAATGGTTTGTGAAGTCTAGTTCCGGGCAATTTAAACCTCTCATCAGTAACCTCTCATTATCATTATTTAGGGATAATATAAAATTAGTATTCCATGCAGAACGTTATAGAAAACCGTGTGGGCATCTTTATTCACAGGGGACGACCTATAAATCACACTAATCGAATCGGTGATGTTTTGAATGTCATTTACATAATTGTCATGCTGTTTCTGGAAGATCTAATAACACTGTCAAGAATGTTTGAAATATTTATGCGCCATCCCAAATAAGGAGCCACTTCGCCGATTTACCTGTCACCGCAAAGTTAAGCCATGCCGGAGGTAGACAATCCGCTGCCCCTTAATGCCCACTATAAACGGGTTTTGCGGGGAATAGAGGTCACCAGCCTCGTCAACTGCATTGAACAATGGAGCCATGCTGGTGTAAAAACAGTGTCGGGAAAGCGAATCCACTATCAACATATGCATAGCAGATGAATGCAATCAAGGAGGTTCATCGATTGACACGGGCTGAGTCGATGTGTTGTAGGTTTCTTTGAGGTTGACATCCTGTATTTGAATGACGGCGAATCGGTTTTTTAAACTCCTGGACCTAATTTGGTATCTTCTTGAAGATCATCTGAAGCAATATCCGGAGCATTCGTACCGTGATTTTTGTTAGTGTACAACTATCTCTATCCGGATCAGACGTTTCTTGATCTGTCAGAATGGTACCGAATCTTATTAGGCAACTGTGAGTGGACTGCGGGTCAGGTTGCATGAGTTTGTGCACTCGTTTCTATTGTTGAGGAAGTTACCTTTTGAAACCGAAGATAACTTTCTGAGGCTAAATACGCCGGTCGAGGCAGACGATTTAAGTCGGTGACTGTTAGTTCCGACTGATTAATGAATGATGCAAGAAATCGCCACTGGTTTAGGTCGTGCGCTGTTCGAACAACAGCATCAACACTTTTGACGACAGGCACATTACGTATACTAATGGAACCATAACAAGCGATCGCACAATAGTACTCACATTACTGATAGTCAGTAGTGAGGCATGGGCATGTATTTGAATATTGAAATAACCAGGGGAAAAATACAAAAGTGTAGTTCGTCATGAAGCGGTTCTCGGTACGTAAAAGAACTGGGCGCTGACAACTATTGCAACCGTGACGTTCTGGGACCAATGTTGTATATAGGTGAGTGGATTTGTCTGTTGTCTTGTTAAAGCATATAACCCATATATTGGATTTCCGAATAGATAATCCTTGCGATATCCATGTTCTTGACTCACAACTCTAATTCTACAGCGCCTAAGTTCTTCAACTAATTGAACCTCAGACAGTGATTGTAGGTGCCTGCGTATCTGTCTCAGGTAAGGTCTGTCCTAAATGTGTTCTCGCTTCTGCTGTGGCTGACTTGTTGCGATTCCGTTGGCTCATTGGAGTCAGCCACAGTATGAAAAGTAACCACCAATGAGAGTGTACTTAGAGTCAATGCTCTGGAGAGACACCAGGAAAACCCAACTGTTCAGGAACCCTTAAAAGTTACTTTGCGTTTTGTTTCTCCCAAACTGCTAGCACTGCCAAAATCCGCTCAGACAGGTTGAACAGTGTTTTAAACCGACAAAAGGCCATGGGCGGATAAAGTGGTATCATCCTCGGTGCCAAGGTGAATAGACGTTTAATTCCTGCTTCTCTCCGGTCGCTTCAAAAAGGGTTAGTTGGCCGTAGTTACACGACTTAAGTAGTTTGGTTGCGAACGTTTGTCGAAATGACAATCGTTAACAGAAGTTGGTTTATTATTCTGGCCAGCAAAATAAATCTCGGAGTCACCAGGCTTACTATATATTTTCACAGTAGCCGGAATCTGTGATTTGTGTTATCAACAAATATCAGGTCAAATGACTGTCGAAGTGGTGGTCGCTAACTTGCTTCAGTTGGCTGTGGAACTTTTTTTCTGACTAGAAGTTGTCTTTCTGAATTCATTAAGGCAAGGTAGAATTCGTGGAACCTTTACGATAGGGCAACATGTGTGGTGCTTACTGAATACCAGACTCTACAGCGCTCTTCAACCTTCTTCAGAAGTTCTGGCAACTATCCCGGTTGAACACATATTGTGGTGGATTGCCGGCGGAGTACCTCAACGCGGAAGGCAGACACGTCCACAAACCCTCAACGATCGGATGGCGGACAACGGGTCATGCGGATGAGTCATCGCTCGACCGGATCGGATCAACAGGCGAGACGTGGCAGGCAAAATAGAATGGACGACGAAATCGGAAGCTCGATTATTTCAACACTCGGAGGAATATCTCGACACCACCGTGAAATACGACCAAAGCCCATTGTGGATAGATGGAGAACAACACGAGCGACCGGACGAGCCATCGCTCAACGGAATCGGACCAATGGACGAAAAATGGTAGGCGGAAAAACCCCCGATAGACAGCGCCGATCACATACCTAAACCTGGCAGAAGTGCACACGACGCGTGAACGGAAACCTGGGGGTATTGTGGACTGGAATGCTGACTCATAAACGCGAGCGCGCGCGCAGCATGTGAACTAGCGTGTTGGACAATAAAGATTGTGCTTTATTGGTCGCCTTTTCGCTACAATATCATCATCATCATCATCATCATAGACAGCAATACATCAGTGGTACACACTGATGCTTAATTGCTGGGTTCCCTTCTAAGTTATTGCATACCAAAATAGGAACCGCTCCACAGGTTACATGAGCTTGAGGCTTATACAGAAGACAGGTTAGTTTCGAACTGTTTTGCGGTGCCCAGTGCCACATACCACACACCTTGACAGTATGTCATTATGCAGCCGCTATACTGTAATCAGCAGTTCGTCACGGATACATCACAAGCAATGAATAGTTATGTACTAAGGAATATTAAAGCTAACGGCAGCCATTTACCTTACATGCGCACGGAAACCAGCAAGTATTGAAACAAACAACACAAGGTATTAATACAGAAGTACGAGAAAAGTTTAAAATAGTTCACCGCGTGAATATCGCATGAATGTTAAAGTCTAAGAGGTAGGTATTCGTTTGCAGATTACATCATGATTTTCGGTCGGGTGTGATGTGGTTTATTTTTAACAACCGGATGGTGATGATCACAGACGGATAGAACGTCTGCAAATGTCAAGCAAACTTATTGAGTTGATTATCTTAGTAATAATACCTCAGTTGTAGTGCACACTTGTTGCCAGTAAGGGAATCCAAAGTGCAAGCGTTAGGCCCAGAAATTCGCCTAAATTCTTGTCCATGTCATTCGCAGCGAATTGACCAAATAATTGTGATATCAGTGTAAATGGCTAGCACATCTTCATTTGCTTTTTCGGTTTGTAAAGAAGAGCGATGGACTAAAATGTTGTTCGTTAGATTTAATGTTGTTTTTTGTGACGGTTTAAGTATCGTATAAATGTCGTTGTCCGCCTGTCCTTCGAGTCGCACTCATACCACGTTGTCTGGTTAAAATAACGCACAGTTGTCGCAGTATTGACGTGAAAGGTGATGAAGCTAAGCAGAACGCGTTCAAAAATTTAGCTGCGTGTTCTATTTACCCCCACGACAATGTCACTGAAAATCTTCTTCTACGAGCATAAGCTCCCTAAATCATCGTACAACGACCCCCACACTGCTGGTCACTGTGGATTTTTGACACTAAGCAAACCATATAGATATCATTACTGGTCACCTGGACCACTCAGATTTATTTTATCGCCATTAATGAATACCACACGCAATGGATATATTCTGCGAAGTGGTCCTTCGGATAAATAACGCAAAATGGGGGAACAGTAGTTTTGAACCAGTACTCTTTACGTCCTCGGTGTAACAAAATGACACTGATTATAGTTGGGTATATTCATTTCCACCAACTGAACGTCCTTACGGTTTGATCATACAGCGTTTACAACCAGTCTCTTTCTCCCAAATAAAGATATCGAGCTTTTGTTTCAATCTTTAATAATACGTAACAGTCTCTTCCTTACCATGAATTGGATGTGGGTTCCTGCGTCTGTAGAACGAACATGAATTGCTCACAATATACTTAATCATACCACTACAGGCGTTTCAAAATAATTACAAGAATTTCGATCGGAGTAGACTCATACAATATATATATATATGTTCCTCATCGAACAAACGTGAACATGCTTGATAAACTTAGAACGATAAAATCGACCGGCCATTTTGCAACCAACATCGACGATGATGACATCCGTCGACAGCTTCATTGAATCTCAGTCAGCTGGTAGTGTATAATTTGAAACGCATCGGTATACTGAATAACCGAATGATCGCTAAATCAGATTCGAGGTACCAGACGAATCTGTAATTTAACTTGTATACAGTATCTTTCGCTACTTACTCTTGACAAACGCATCAATTTCATTGAGTGGGTTAACAATTTCAAAATTAGAAAGGTAAATAAACGGAGGTTCCTGCAGTACGACTAAGTCAGTATCCCAAACGGTTTTCGTAGAAGCACGGAATCGTCAAGTTTAACAGTTCACGGGCTACTGATTTCCAAGTAGATTTAGGTGATTCTCTTATCACTTTTAGCCCTGTGGTGACAAACCAAATTCCAATTTGCTTCAGGAGAAAATATCTGTAAAGTTGCTGAGATACTAACTTCTAGATAGTTTCGCGTAGAATCTCTGACACAGTAAGATACGCGTTCAGATAACGAAAAGATTCATTTTTTTGAATTTCTGACTCAGACAATCAGAATTGAAAAAATACTATGCAGCAAACAAGCCCGTTTTAACTGATTCATCTTCAGGCTAAATACATCAAATTTATATCATATATTTTACAGGAAAACATGAAGGGGATAAACGGGGAACGGATGGTTATTGAGATGAGAATCAATCAGCTACTCAACACTCCTGCAGTACGAGTAGAGTTTCAGCCTTTTCAGAAAGACCTCAAACAGTTTGTTAACATACACTCAGTAATGCAGAATTTCAACAATTCCAGTAATCATCCCATTTCAATCTCACCTTTTTAATTGTATGCTCCTCAATGGATTTTCCATCAGTGCATACTTTAACAAGTACAGCTTTACGTTTTTTATCATTTTAGTTATCCACTAACCGAATTGTACTGAGACACTGTTTACTTGGAAACACAGCCTTTGTGTACCGACATTTCTATCTTCTACACTCCAAACCATGACAGATGGTTTGCTTCAGCTTCTCGCGAATTAGACATCAATGGATCCATTGATTTATTTGAAGTAATCAGCATGTCATCTTGTGATGTGGTGTTGTGGACATGTTCAAGGTCTATATTACTGGTTGGTCATCTCTATGAAGCTTTGACAAATCTTACAAATGGGGTATTATTGAACCTATTGGTTTTATGCAACTGAACTCTGCTTGTGGTGTGGCTTCCTGTTTCCTGAGTATTGTTTGGTAACTGGTAGTGTGACTATGTTGCAAATACTCTACCGTTCGTAATGTCTAATCAGCCGGCAAAATTTCTTATCTCCAGATAGCACTTGTTATAAATTGTCAACCAGCGATGTGGACAACTGAATCGTCATCATCATAGACGTTGATATACTGACGGTTTACACTGAGGATTGAATATCATGCAATCATGGTGAGAAGGATAAACTCGATCACAAAATATCAAAATGACAAAGAATTGAAGTTCACTAAACTCCAACACAGAACCAATTTGTATGTACCATGCAAACAAACATCCAAACTATCAATGACAGTTACGAGTGTTCAAGAGGATCGAATCTCAGTCGAGTGTTTTATTGACGAGCAAATCTGTAGAACGAATTTTACTACAACAAAACGATTATGCGATCATGAACTCGTGGATAACATTAGGTTTTGTGTGACCTGTAAAGCAGGGGGTACTGCTCCGAAGAAATGTCTCGGGAGGGGGAATGAAGTAGTCCAAAATGTTTACACATAAAGTCAAATAATTGAAACGCCTGCAAATCTCATCTGGTTTTTAACGATATACTGGACGCCAAACATGTGATTGAACACACTTCAAGTAAGTAGGACGTTTATGGAAAGTAGCTAATCAGTTTTTTCTGAACTAGCAGCAAACGGCGCTTACCATATTTCGCAGCAAAATGTGACCCACAATACTTAACAGTAGTGGTTCTAATATTGCGATTTATGCTGCGCTTTAGTTGCAAGCTAAAGTGTAAAAATTGACAGGAAAATGCATTTCCAAGTGAATGGACGTTGTAGCTAGTGTAAAAAGTGTATCGACTACTATAAACGTTCTACAAGTTTCCGTCCACAACTTGGCAGTACGTTTAGTATATTCTCCTTCATTGCGACATATGACAGCAACTGCATGCAACTCAGATAAAATTAAATCAACAGGGAGAAGCCCACGAATCTATTGCTGTGGCGTCCATCAAAACTACAATAGACCGCGTCAAATTGTCTGTGCACACGAGACCGTAGGACGGTGCGTAAACTGCAATACCGAGGGCGACACCGAAATGACGGGTTCATGTTAACACAGCAGTGCATGGAATACGTTTACTGGATGAATGACGTGACCAGTCTTCAACAGGTGTTCGGGTATAATAAGTTTTGACGTGCACTGTTTAACAAGGTTACCTCGCGTAATACCATATTTTCAGCCATCGAGAACGTTAGGGATTTGTTACGTCGTTCTAGGTTGCAAGCCTGTCAGTTCTGCCAATGTGGAGGTCAAGAAACCTGCAGGTAAATTAGTAGATCCGCTGTGACGTTGGCAGTTTTCCATCCTCTTCGAAGGAAACATTAGCGATCTGGTGCAAAACAGTGGGTACAATAAAACTGTATTGTATGGCTATCAACTGGATTGGACCAGAAGTTTGGTTCAAAGGGATATTTATTATTTTCCTTATGGCTCAGCTTCAGTATATTGGTGTTCTGGGTATAAGTGTTTCTTGTAGCCCTACTATTCTGTAAGTACCATAACACTGGGTGAACCACGCTAGATAATCAATATTTTACAAACAAGTTAAAGGTTTATGAAAAAAGATGGGAATATATAACTTTTTCATTGTATTTAGAAATTATTTCTGTTTAGGCACTGCTTGATCACAAAACTGCTCAACACCGTTAGTTTTTATCTGGTTCTCACATCACAACATTTGTTAATCCAGAATTGGCGATAGTTTTCGTAAAAACAAAATTCGGATGCCAAAAATGAAAATGCCGCTCCATTTAGGCATTGTGAAGGCGTGATACGGACATTATGTGACATTAGTATTAAAATATTGCCTGATAAAACTCATCTTAGTTGTCCATTAGCTTAGAAGAGATCCACTAATGAAAAACGTGTACTTCGGCTGGACTCAGTCTGACAAAAGAAACAGAATACCTTTGTGCAACAGGTCCCGGCGAAATTTGAAATTTCATATCTTAACTCGGTTACCAACCCAACCCTACGGCATCACATGGAATTCAATAGATAATCTAAAGGAAGCTACTGATTAGACAGGATTTTTTCGAGTAGTTAACCTTATGTAATATTAAGTACTGAAATTGTGTCACCCAGTGTGTTGCCCGAGTTTAATTCTAATCTTGAACAGTTAAAAATCGTATCGTTTGATACATTGAAGTAGACTGCGTTAATAGAATAGTAAATTTAGAAAAATTATTAGGGCACACACTCACTTTACCGATTAAGTTCCATCCACTTAGTTGTGACGGTTGATTTGCTTCGAGTAGGAATATACCATATGAGGTTGATCTTTGGCTACAGCCAATAATTAGGCCGAAAGTAATTCGTTGCGCTCATTTTGTTGGTGTGAACCAACCCGGAAAAAATGTGAGGAAGTCGCTACGATTTTTTAACAAATAGTATGGCCTTACCGAATAATCCACGACCAAAATCACAGCGCACAATATCACATTCATTTAGACAACGATTGAGATTGTTAACTAACGGCGGTCACAAAACCTTACAGCTTACGGTGTTACTCTGCTACGATACCGCACTGTATTTGTCTTTTCGCAAATAACACAATTTCTTGATAGTTTGTCGTATATGAGACATACATGCGTACTACCAGAGATGACAATATACCAGGTCGCTTTTGACGTCTACTATCTGATAGTGTAGGTCTAGATGTTATTAAGAAACTTGTAGACAAAAAGTTATTTACAAGTTAGTTCTACCATGTACCTTAGCCGGTAGGTAGGCCAGTGCTGATATTAACAAAAAATAACTAAACCTGCGCATAAAAACTCAATATGCTTCAAGCCGCAAGACTATATTATAACTGTATAATATATAACAGCATAAGTTGTATCTGATGAGTGGCAACAACAGCGAAACCGGTTGAATGTTACCGGAAGACTTCGACCACTAAACACGCTACTTATGCTACTATACCCTATAGAATGTTTGGTGTTCTCTTGCACCTTAAGGCACTGATCTTCAGACTCTATTAAGACTGAGGAAATCGGCACAACTTACCCGTAAATGAGCTATTTTCTGCTAATTTAAATATATGCCTTTCATACAGTAAGATGTATAGCCGAAGTTTACCGGGTACGCACACCTGGTAAATGGTAATAGCCATGAAAGCATTCACGTGTTTTTGACTGATTTAGAACACTAAACGTGGTATTTGTGTTACCACACCTTGTAACGTTAACCAAAAATGGTTTACAGTCTAGAACTTTTGGTATTTCTATTGAATAAAGTGCTGTCATTGAACTATTGATTTTATCTGTTAACTATCATTATCTGTGCTGCCTATGTTGTTCAGTTGGAGAAATACATGCCATCAAGATGGGTGTTCTTTTTAATTTGTCATCAACAATAATGAAATCAGGGATTGCAGAAAACTAGCAACTATGCTGATATTAAAAAATATGAGAAAGTGATCCTTTATGGATAATGATTGCAAACAAAATGATTTACATGCCATATTGCCTCAGTTTTAATACTCCGTATACCTTTCAGTATAGAAGTCGTTAGAACTGGGGTAGTGAAATACTCAAGTAGATGTTGTCAATGTGAATGTGTGTCTTAGCGTTTGATGGATTTGACAGTGTATTCTTTGCGACAGTACAATTCTTGGATCTTAGACCGATGTATACGACCTTCTGTAATGATAAAATCATGTTAGTCCAGTTTCGCAATGTAAACCGGCCAGTACGTCAAATTGAGTGTAACACATTACATATTAGCTTCATTTCCCAATGTAATGTGTATACTAGCAACTTTACTGTTGCTTTACCTGATGATGGTGGATCAGGGTTTTGCATATTTTGGGTGAGCATACACCCACTGACTTTCGTGTATGTCCCGATCCACTTTTGGTCTGGCAGTAGCAAAAAACCGTACGCGTTACATTCCTATCTATGTCTAAGAAAATTGATAAGTTTTGTGACTGTACAATGGAAGGTAATGTGCCTGAGATGTTTGACGTCAAGTTTGTTGGGCGTTCATTGGGACGAAATGAAAAGTAACATATTCTCCACACGAATGTTCATGATATTTATGATGCTTCAGTTATTTGTAGTTTGTTTATCCAGAAGGTACCCCACTGTGGCCTCGCCAAGCAAAACGTTTTTTGGCTCCACTCAATCAATTGTTCATCTAGCTGATTTAGTTCACATGACACTGTTTACATTTGCAACGGATCCAATTCTGGCAAGTGACCATGGGGTCACTCGTAGCCACTTTTGGCTGGCTCATTAATGAGTCTGAATCTGCGTGGAGAAGGAAAAACGTAAACGTTTTATACGAGAGAAAGGATTGACGAAGTACGTGTCCTCTTGGTCTCGAACCTAAATAATTCGCTCTATTCGTCCATTTGACTGCGCTGGCAATTCTACACCCACAGAATCCCGCTAGGTCCGCGTTCCATTACCTAGCCCGGATATGCATCGACCCGAAACCAAAGGCTTTCGCATGGAAGCTACTATCTTATGCTAGAAAGTTACACTCTCGTTAGACGGTTTTAAGAAGCAAATAGAATCTGCGGTGAGTGAAGTCAACCAGTGAATATTATTTGAATGAACAGCAAGCAAAAAGTGTAGTTTAATGTGTCTCGCGCGCGCTGTGAGTACAGTTCTGTAAAGCAAACTCAGCAGAAAGGTGTAAGAGAAAAACAAGAAAAATAAACTTCACTCCAGTAACTAATTTTGCAAATTTGTTAACGATGATCTGGGTGTAAAACATCTTATCTTTGACCGGGTTTGAACAAGGTACAGGAGCTTCACGCTCTTGTGTTGCACATATTCCAGCTAGGTAGGTGAACGGTTCAAAAGTTTTCTTTCAAGCTTCCAATCACCCAACATTTCCACAATGTTCTTGACGTCCAGCAAGTGCTCATAGGGCAGACTGCCATAACTGAGTAGTTGGCAATTATATACACATAGTTTACTAAACGTTGTGAACGTTGATATGTTTGATAACTTAAATGGAACTCGATTGTGAAAAATCCTAGCTTCGACTGGATTTGCATTCACACCCAGAAAAACATGCTTACGGGTGACGTTCGATTTAACACCAAATCAGCAGTGGGGGCATTCTAAGTTCTTAGAAATTTCATATTGGAATTCCGGCTACCTAACGGACGCTTATCTGGGAGAATTAGGAATTCAGTACCGCGATTCATATAAGTGAGCAACAAAGGTGATCACATACAGTAATTCGGTTTGAATTGTTCTACAACGTTGTAATTGACTTTGGTTCTACCCCTTTGGAAGTTGAGGACCACCACTTTTGGTTTTGTTGGGATGCATTGTGCACCAGTTAAGTGACACATTTAAATTACGCACTAAGTACACATCACATGAATTTTAAACATGAATACAGTCATATTGAATTAGGCATTTAATTGGTCATCTTTCTGAAAACTAAAGATAGCGACATTTAACTTGTAGATTTTTAGACGTCTTGATGCACAAAAATTTGCTAAGTTGTACATTTAACATTTTCTGCGTCGTAACACGCAGTCCATACAACATGACAGACAGTGTTTTCCAGTAAATGGTTATTCGTTGAGGCAACTAAACCAGTTGCGAGTACAAAAGTGTTGACTGCAAGAGGATTGCGTTCCGAAACAACACGAAACGTGCTTCAGTTAAGTCCAGTTTTTTATCACACGTGTCCATTTGTGACAACTAACTATTTTGGCTAACAAAAAATGATTCCCTGAATCACATAGTGTCTGCAGGAAACTTAGTTTCGATTGGAATTGTTTAATTAAAAAACAGTAGAAAGAACCCTATTCACTTACTTCGAATACCAGACAGTTTGAGGTGTCATTCTTAAAACATTTAACATGTAAGAGATGAATGTGTTTCAGTAAGCAAGAGACTCCACAGCGTACACTCTTCAGTATGCAACATGTTCTTGTTTGCCGGTTGAAGTTACAGCACTAAGTGAGTTGCTTTACTTACAGACAATACATTCACCTTAAGAAGTTGACCACTTCAACAGAATCCATCGTGACAACAAACCAGCTGCCAGTTGGAAGCACAGATTTATGGAGTGTATTCAAGGTAACAAGAAGTACCTTCTAACAACTACACCATCACACTCATTCAAATGAATATAAGCTGTGTTAACCCGTTGGTTCCGGTCGATGGTATTTAGTTGTAAGCACAACCATACTTGCTGGTTGTTCGCAAGACAACGAGTGGATTTTTCTAATTGGCGGTTCAACCAGTTTGTTAAAACACTTTCTCGCCTGTTCTTTAACAGTTGTAGTTAGAAAGTCATATTTCATCATAACTTTTGCGTTCAACTACACATTTTATTTATCCGTTTCTGCTATAAACTTGTCCATGTTAACACTTTTCAGTAGTGTTTACCATTGTTTGACCGACAATGGAACCTTGATCCACGTTTTTCTAAAGTACTTCTGTTGCCTGTCACACCAGGGACCTCAAACTGGGCATGACCAAATTGTCTAATGCAAACTCTCACTCAAATCTGCTCAAACGTAATTATTAGGGTGACCAATTAATTGGAGGATGGACATGGCAGCTGACCTGTGGAGCAATGACCCTGCAATCGAAATTTCGCAACAAAGGTGACATCGCGGAACCCACTTTAGTTATCGAACAATATTTCGTCTACTGATAGTCAGATGAAGATTTAGCTGACGTAAACTTGATTGCACTCACAATCACCGATCTTCCTAATCCGCTTAATTCAAGTCAAGCTGTTAACCACCAAACTTGGCTTGACATCCTCTAACTGTTTGTTCTTAAACAATGTCGACCTCCTTCAACATACAACCTATCCTGCATCTAATTAGAACAGCTCAGACGACGTGGTTTTCACTGTTTTTGAACAAATTCTGCTCGTCCAAACCAAGTGTGAACTGTACGGTTGCATTCGGTTACATGAAAATTGACCTAAATGTTTTTAAAGAAGCACCGTAGCTGGATTAGTTCTGCACTTGTTGGTCTCATATCAAAGTTTGGCATTGATTTATTACTCCATATTACTCTGTCAATCGGAGAGAAAATTTACAACAGTATTACCTTGTTATCTTTCTAAACAAAATTGCCAAAGTCTTTTTTCAAAATTCTCATGCATTCGTTTAGTTGACACGTCAATTCCTCAAAGTCTGCCCGCAAAAGTGACAAGAAATGAGGCAACATATTTTACAGCTAAAGTGAGATAGGAAAATTCGAACACTCTTTCAAATGCAACAGTATCAATAAACAGTGCCTGGGGCGCCCAAAAGTTGAAAATTGACCTCCGGAATTTAAAAAAGATAATTTTATTTTCAATATTACTGAAGTTTAACAGAAAGAATAACAGTCCGGTTACAATCAAATCATGAAATAATGGGCAATTAGATAAAGCCCACGGCACTATAATTAACGGGGTGACTGTGAATTTTACTCCAGTCCTTCGATGTGAGTATTCACTTCACAGATTGGTACCAGTTTAGGGACAGCAACACATTGGAATAACAGTGAGTACACTCAGTATAGCGTCTCTTTTTGTAGTACATTTTATAGCTCATCTAGTATCAATGTTTCACCGATCTCATGGTATATATGTGCAGTTACTGCGTTGTATACCAGTAAATGTCTCTTCACCAATAGTCGAAACTTCAATTATGTCCGGATTCTTACATTATTCATGCCAGCGTGAGGGACTATTTTTGTGTCCCGCTTTGTTGCTGGAACGTTAGTGAGACGCTGATTAGTCATCCCAATTTGTGAACAACTCCTCATCGGTTACGTCTTTTGTTATCACAGCATCGGTAGAATTGAATAAATGTCTAAACCCGGAATTGAACTTATATTGACTGGATGAATGCATCCGAACTGTAAACATGTCGAAACTGAACAAGGATATAAACCGTGTAGCCCTTACACACTGGATGAGTTACTGGTTGCTGTAGGTTGATGACTTCATGATTCATCGCAAGGTACAAGTTAAACGATTTAAAATTTACAAATATAGTTCACGAAAAACCTACTTGTGCGATCTAAATCGTCTAAGACTGTCAGTTGCGAGAAAAATTAATGGAAATGTCTATTGGATAAGTATTTTCCTTATTCATTCCAAGGAAATGAGCAAGTGTTTTTCATGCGGTGATATGGTACTGAATGACAAAAATGGTAGCAGTACAAGCTGTTAAATCTTATGCCTGATTGTATAACAATGAGTAGAGCTGTTGCTGTTGATAATGACTGAGTTTCCTGGGTTGACTCCAAGTCAACCATTGAGAAAGTTGTATGTGAAGATTCAAAGTATTGTGCAATGTAACAGATAGCAGTAGGTTGCACTTCTCTGTTTTTCAAGGTCAGAAGGTTGTCACATACGTTGGTCCGTCAAAGTTTTCAGCGTCCGCGACACAGGATGTTGACATTTATGCAAAGTACCATGTTAATTTGGGCTAAATACTGACAGGTCGATCAAACATGCGTACGAACAGTGGCGGCAACAGGTGCTAAAAGCAGCAGTCGTGCGACTGGTTTCCCGAGTAAATTACATTAACCTACGGGTGAAGCAAGCTTGAAGCAAAACGAAGTTTTCGAATATTTGAATTCATCAGTGTACTTTCCGCTTACGGGAAGATAATTATAGTTTTCATTAGCCATTTGGCTTTCTTTTTTAGTTTAATTGTATGCACTGGTTTTTAATTATTCAAACTTGGAATGTGCTGCACAAAACGCAATTCATTTCCACAAATTTTGAAATGTACTTTTATACTACACATTTCTGTATTTCTAGAAAGCAGATAAGATCGAACTTTCAGATCTGGTCGGTCGTCCAGAATTTGTGGATGTTAACCGCGAAGTTCATAAACTGATAGAAGATCTGTTCAGTAAATTGACCTTATCAGTAAGTCAAACCACTTACGACTTTTATAAATTTGGTCTGATATTTTTTCGTTGGATCAAATTAAACATCGCTTTTTGTCACTTACATCTAACAATAAATTACGATTATTTTTTCTCTAGTCGAATTGTACACAGTGAGTAGAAAAATCAGCACTGCAAAATCACACACAGTTTCTAAGCATTTCTACAGTGAACACCAAAAAACCTCACAATTGATGTGAGGGAGTTATTCATTCCAGGCGAATGAACTTCCCTAAAAAGGATTCTGTGACCAATGACCTAGGTCTTGTTTTAGAAAGTGGTGTTTCTGGCGTTGTATGCGATACTAGTTTCAGTAGACATTTAAGTACGTGTCCAACTAATGGCTCCATTCCGTTCAGCATGAATATTTATCACCATATCTGCAAACAAAAGACTGGTTGGTGAGTGGAAAGTGGAATAATGATAGTACTAGCAGAATATTACACAAGCCAATTAATTGGCTTACCGGTTGTTCCGCCGTCACGCAATGACCGCAATTAATCACTCGTTTTTTATACATGACAACTCCGACTAGTCTGTATGTTACCATCACCCACCATCCATCTTCTTGGTGCGTTAATGCTTTGGATAAATGATGGTAACCGCATCAATTCCTTTTTTGTAAGCAAAAATTGGAGTCCTCTGCCGAATGCCAAAAAGTGGTGTCGACAACTTAAAATAACGACCAAGTCCCTAGAGACAAACTGATATAATCTTACCACCTGCCACAAAAACACTGAAGGCCCAATCTTGTGAAATAATAATCCTACTGGTAACTGTTATTTGGACATCTGGTTAACAGTGACAGGTGACATTTAAGTGCATGGTTTAACGAGTTCGAGAGGGACCAAGAATAGATTGATGAAGGACAGAACAGAGTGTTCATAAAAGAGAACAGGCGGTACGGATTAGTCGTGTGTTATACTGACATTTATGTTCTTTCCGAACATCATAATCAAAATTCACTAACCACAACCAAACTGTTTCAGGAGTTAGATGTAAGACCAATTTTTGCTTCAGACTATCACAGTTTCATTAACACCACTCACCAATCACGTACCGAGCATACAGTTCAACCAAGATGCTTATATATTTTAATTTACGGGTGAAAACGGTTACCACGCAAAAATATTCCAAAACTATTCTATAACAACTGGTATAAGCTGAAAGTCATTATCAAATTATGGTAAATTCCGTGGTTCCGAAGATGATTCAATCAATATTTTCTATATGGTCATTGATTGCAAATAACAAGATCGATAGTGTGTTTACAAGAGCTGTAACAGAATGATCCCGACATATCACACAGGCGAATATGAGTGATAGCTTGAAAACTGAATTCCGGATCTATCTGATATGCTGTCACTGGCAAAAAGCGAAGGTCAATTATTGAAAATCTTTTCTTAATAAGCTTCCTATATTGTCCATATGCAAGAGAAGGCATTAATCGCACGTTTTGAGGCGTTCTTTTTGAATTGACAAACTCTCGACTACCCATCAACATCCTCGGTAAAATCACTGAAATAAAAGCAAGGAATTTTACTTCCATTGGTCATATTATTCAAATGGCCGAAAGTATAATTGAATTCAGTCTTCAGGGTAACAGAAAACCATAAGCCCAGCGGAGCACCGTAACTTGGGCGTTGAAAACGACTCTAAACATGAAACAATGGGTGCACGTCTTTTCATTTTTATCAAACTCTTCTTATGACTAAAAGTCTCTCACAAATTGTGGCTCAATATAGCAATCAAGCATGTAATAAAACTGGATTCAGAAAGTGCTTCTCCCAAAGTTTCTTCTGGGTCCGCCTAACAACGAAAGGCAGGCAGTGCTTTCCCGTACGAAGAACAAAGCACCCATGCACCATCGAACTAATGGTTTGGCACTGCGGGTCGCGTAAGTTCAACGAAAGTTAATAAGCGATTATACCAACCTTTGTATGATATTTTCATCAAGTAATCTACTGAACCTAGGAGCATTCCAGTGTTTTGTTTGTGATAAAAAGCTTTAGTTATGTACGTCGCTTAGAGGATGGTGACATTCTTGTCACTGACTTTCTCTTGCTGTTACTTAAAGCTCCGACCGTTTCAATGTACGTCAACTTCATATCGGTTACATTGTCGCCCTATTTGATAATGCACAATGCTCAGCATCTGTTGTATACATCATTGAGAGCTTTATGGAAGCACAAAGTTGACAGACCCAAAATTCACTGGTATTAAGCGTAGGTTAACGTGCTACGGGCTCGCAGGCAACAGATCATGAAACCGTCAAAAGCGCTGCAGAACCACCTCCGGAGATAAACCACGTCACAGAAAACCGGGTGCTTAAGACATTCTGTGTTTAGATCCCTAAGAGGAAAACAAATCTATCTAAGAAACTAGCTTAGAACTTTTATTCATAAACCTTTTGACAGCATTTTTGGTTTAAATCACTGATGAAATCGCATTAAGTACGATCGACTATTTCTGTGTAGCTTCTCCGTTACTTAAGCTCTGCTTTCATAAGTGAAAGGCTGTCATCCTCTTAAAGAGACTACAGTCAAGTTATCATTCTCACGAAAATGTTTCATCAATTATCCACTGGTCAGGTTAAAAGGAATTATACCATTTGTGTGCCGGTGTATTTAATGTCTGTTATAAAACTTATATGAATTTTACAATCGTTGCGCGCATGAGGTTAAAGACTAGCGTTCGGTATTATATCAGTAGCTGCTGGTAAATCACTGGAAATACTCAAGATGTTACGAAGATAATTTTCATTTTGTATTCGAAGAAGCTACATTTTTGGAGTTGCTCAACAATTCGTGAAGACAATTTGTATTCTACGTAATTACTATTTTGAGATTTTCCAATAATGCACTTTATGCCATAGTCAGGTCAATTCTGGCTCCAATTGACGACTTAAAAGTCAACCTATTGACTTATATTGCATCAGTACGAGTGTCTCCTTTTTGGGGAACCGTTGGCCACGAAACTAATATGTATTCTATTTTTCTTTAGTGTGATAACATGTATAAGTCGGTGTCTAAATATTTTTGAAGTAATGCTCATCGTTCGTTGTTGACTTTCGCAATCACATGACTAACAATGTAAATAAACCTCATAGTACATTGAGTTGCACCATTAAATAAATACGTAGTATTTTGATCGGAAAAGTTTTAAAATAATTAGTACTTACAAACAGATTAAAGACAAAAAACACAAACTATGATTCAACAACAGTATATTCAATGGGAATTCTAAATGATTTTGTAAAGGAAATTAATTGGCAATATATTTCATATAGATTGAACATCCCACAGTTAATAGCATTCCCATAGATATTCCAGTCAGCCCCTTTCGGAAAGAAGCACTTGTGTGTAATGGTCATTACTCACAAGCAAAAGTGGTTGAGCGTTCGGTCGTGCTTAATGTGAGGTCAATGGCGTGACCAGAGT
>JTDE01002110.1:0-14661 GCA_014338405.1 Paragonimus skrjabini miyazakii | reverse complement strand
TACCATACCGAGCACTGTTTGCCGACGCTGCGGTCGATTGGCGCAAGGTGCGAGATGGACAGATGATGACCTGGTTTAAACAAATAAATTCGTTCACGAGGGGATTGGCTACTGTAGATCGGGTTCGTCTTCCAGACCGGAGCTCTCGCGACTCAGAGAGTCGGCGGCTTGAGACGTTAGGTGAGAAGGCGGCTAACCGAGCTCAGTAGCGTGAATGTTGTCGTTGTTTGGCCGAGTTGTCTGTGAAGTGACGCGAGGCAGTGAAAGCCACAAGGAAGCTTTCTTGCTGATGACGCCTTGCTTTTACTTACAGCTCGGTTGTTTGTTTGCAAGGTGTAGGCGCTTTGATGTGGTATGTTTGAATAGAGACGTAGTTATTTTTAGTGATTAGGTCCCCTCCCTCTTTTTCTCCTCTTTTCCTAAACAGGGTTTGTTTCTTCTTCGTGGTTGTGTGGCAGTTAAGCATCGGTGTGAACCACTGATGTATTGCTGTCTATGATAATTATGATGTTGATTAGCAATAGTGACCATTCCGCTCATAATGTGTAATTTTCAGAGGGAAAACTTTTACTAATCCCTGTGTGGTAATGAATCACATCACTGCAAAGTTATCTGCATCAACTCTTCTTTGTATACTTCATATGTTGTCAAAAATGTGAATCTGTGAATAGTTCTTACAACTGTTTAGTCAGTCCACTCTTGTCCGTGTTCAGTCAAAGACAGATACTCTGATCGTGATTACTAACTTGGCGTGTGTACATTGGTGGTAAACATGTGACCAGTCCTCGAAATATTTGTGAAGGTGGATATTGTCAGTGGCAAAGCTTTTTCGATTCTTTCTGTCGGTAAAATTTTGGCTGATTAAAGTGTCCCATGGCACAACTTAATTTCATTACAGACAGCAGATATAGACAATGCTTACCAGAAATTCATCACCTGGTTTATGTCACGTCCGTGGAACAGCCAGCGGAGCTTATGCAATTATCAAAGTTGAAGGCACGCTGTTATTGCTTTGGGCCTATGGTTAGGGAGTTGCTTTTATACACCTTGTGTCTGCCAGCATCGGTTGAGTCATTGTCCACTAGTAGGTGTTTCAAATATTTTGAAAAAACCGCGACATCTTGCTCATCACCCAACGTAACAGTTTCACGCAATCTTCGCTGGAACTACTGTCAAGCCATTGTTAGTCGTCCTCCAGGGGTCCTCATGTCTAAGTATATTTCACCTCCACCTAGCAAGGACATCACGACTGGAAGTCCCTTCTTTACTAATGTTTATACATTTATACTTGCAGGGTTACCGACATCCGCTTCAGATTCGTTTGCCACAGTGACCAAAGCCAAAGGACGCTTCGGATCTAACCAGAAATGCTTTACGTTGCACCATCTGCAGTTTCACTGGCACACCAAGTATCTAATGTAATCCTAAAGAAATGAGACCAGAAGACGTGGGAGTGAAGCCTTTTTGTCCAGCCGGTCAATACCGGTCAGCCAGTTGGTAGGCTAGTATGAAAATAAGACCTTTATCTCTCGCAGGAGAAATTAGAGGCTTCGACCTGGCAAGAAATCACCGAAGATATAAGCCAAGGAGTAACGCAACATAGGTACACATATTATTGCACCCTAGATGAGATGAGGAACAAACAAGGGGTTAATGTTAGATCGAAAACCAAAAAACAATTTCCTTTATACGACGCACCAACAAAGCTGAGAATAGGATGGGTAGAAGGTCACCGTGAATCAGGTTTCTGCAGAAGAGAATGGGTAATTCATCAAGCGACTGTGGTTGTTTGTTGCTGAGAAAGAAGATATACTATACAACAAACATCGTTCATGTGCGCCTGACGTACTCGCTGCTTCTTTGTCGACACTGTACTGTAAGTGCGTTGAATCCGTACCAGTTGGAGACGGCCAGCCTAGTTGAGACCGCATTAATTGCAGCGCCATATTTTCACCACCACAACCTTTGGCACCCACAGTTGCTTTACATTCCGAGCACTCGAAATCACGACCCTATAAGTGACTCTCAATAAATCTTCTCACGCCTGTCGGGACCATATTCCTCCAGGCCACCTGGCTCAAGGTCGTCATCCCAAGATTCGAAATCAATACTACAAAGTGGAGGATAACATCCCGGTATCTCTGTTTTTGACCACCGTGATTTTGATTGCCCATATAGCAACTGCTTCGAAATCCGGTCGTTGTTCATTTTGCGGACGTGATCCAGACTTAGAAGCTGACTGAGAACCAGCGTGGCTTTACTACCATCCGTGTCCACTCGCCGAAGTACCTCAGTGTTCTTAACCATATCCGACCACCGAGTACCCAAGATGCGTCTTAGACATTGTCAATGAAAGCGGCTCAGATAGCGCACGTTCCACCAATACAACACCTACGTTTCACCACCGCACAGCAGTATAGACAGTTGTAGACACACAGCTTAGTGGCCATCTCCAGACTGGGGTTCTTTCATACACGTTTTTCAACACATCCGAAAGCAGCACTACCCTTTGCCACACAAGCTCGTAACTCGCGGTCCACGGGTAGATCTGTCAACAGACTGCTATCCATGTAGCAGAATTGTGCATTGCTATTAAAAGCGCCTTCCGAAATCAGGCTGCCGTTCTTCAGAATTTCCCCTTGCAATCCATTTTCGTAACTGCATATTAGCTTCTGCACCTCTGTCAAATCAGGGTTTAGGACAGGAAAGCTTTGACACCTTACTGTGATTGGCTGTTTACCGTCTTCCAGTCAATGGTAGCCGGCCGGCCCGGTAGGCTATCAAAGTGCTTGCATCAGATTTTCATAATGCTTTATGGTCTGGTGCACGCAAACCAGAATCCACGTCAGTCATTGCCTTAGTAGACTGGATAGATGGGCTAAAAATTGTTTTCGGTATATCGTACAACTCTTTATGTTGTTCGCAGCCAGCGCAACCCTGAATCAACTTGTTTTACTTTTCCCATCAGCCGTCCTTGATTCCACGGAGCCGTTCGGCGAGTTGACGGCGAACACTGGAATGTGACTCTTTTGATTGCATTGTCTGGGTCCGCTGTGGAAACGACAAGCGCCCCCCTCTTCTCTTGTACCATTTTGAAGATGACTGCATTGTTGCCATCCAACTGGCCCAGAACTTTTTGGCGTTGGATACTGATAGTTTCAATGGCTACTGCCATGATCTTCTTCTTGCGGTGCTGCCACATACCCTCAGAAGTAATGGATACAGGAACGTTTTTCAGACGAACTGCAACTGTGCTTTGAAAAGCAGTCCATGATTTTGTGTTTTGCAGTCGTTTAACACGCGGTTTCCGTCACTGTCCGGGTGATTTGCAATAAACAGAATTGCAAAAATGAATAAACAATTCGGTCCTGACCAGCCTATGATCTGTGTCATATTCAGCTCAGCGCATCACTGGCGCTATACGCACTTCACGAACGTCACGTTATCGCATGATCATGTAATCAGGCAAACGGAGGTGATCACTCTTCCGGTGAGTACACATCGTGACATCGCTCGCATCCGGCTGGAATCGGATGTTTGTGATAGACAAATCGTGAGTAACACACAATCGGAACTGACAATCACCGTTCTCCTTAAATGCGCCAATGTCGTGGAATTCGAGGACTCCTGGTCAGGCTGCCGAGCTTCACCCAACTCAAACGTTGAGGTCACCTAGAGCAAGCCATCAGTCGGTCACCAGTGCCGAACGGACTATGGCAAATAGTTGGTCATAGAACTGGTCCTTTGTGTCATCAGTTTGACACACAATTTGACCATAAACGCCAAGAAATGTGGCACACTTACCTTGACTGAGTCGCAGACGCATGGACACGACAAGGGAACTGATGCCGTGCGGTTCACCCACCATTAGAAAGTTGGCCTTCAGCTACTGCGTAACAGACATCATATATCCGAGCAAAGGGTAACGTATGTAGCAGAAGGTGCACCTAACACCTGCTTTAGGAAACTTATGTTGGTCTGCACGCCTTGAGCCCTCGAGGTTGCGTCCTCATTGTTGTACCGGTCCAGTTCCAACGTGATTAGTGTGATGCGGCATTTCAGCCGTTTGATACTCCGTCGCTCCAACAGTTCACGCACATTGCATATCTCAACAGACAACTTCTTACTCCTAAGCGCATGTTTCAGGTTGACAAGTGACACCTCAGATTGAGCGTCGGGTTCAACAACTTCACCAGTAGGACAAAATGAAATAGGGCTTTCTTTAGAAGACCTCATCGGGAGTCTCTGGCTGAAACGTCTGACCACCGAAGCAAAAAGAAGAATGGTTTTCTTTGATAACTCTAACTGGAGACAATAACTCAAAAGTCTGGCGCAGTTAGCAGTGACGAGCCAGCTCAACCCGGTAACGTAGTGAATAAGAAAGCATCGACTCATTCCGATTACTGGTGAACGCAGTAGGTATATTTTAATGTTCAACAAACTTCTAAACTTTTATGTGGGTTTTTTCACTGTACAAAATAATATACCGATGGCCGCGGTCAATCGTTGAGCGATCGGAGTGCTCTTTGTCTGAAGGTACCATATTCAACCCCTTCTTTTGTACTTGAAAGACAACATGGCTGCAACCCTGGATATTTTTTCGCTATATACTCAAAAATTCGTGTCTCACTGCTTAAGCACTCTTACGTAATCGGTAACGTGTAAACTCAAATACTTTTTTGTTTAGGTGCTCCCCTTTGACCTTCTTGGTATGGCTGGACCTGGAAGGTCCGAGGTTCTAGTCAACGTAGAACTGTGCACAATGTCAGTGTTACAGGAAAGATCAGAAATGCATACATGCATACAAATATTAATGCCTTAATATTGAGTCAAAAACCAAAACAAATGATCCAGCTTTATAATAAACATTTAACTTGTATGGTTCTTTTGCGTAAGTCTTGCTATCAGTTAGCGCCACACTAAATAGTCGTTTTCGTCACCGACATTGCTCTTGACAGCCTTCCCCATACTGATGCTTTTCAGAATGTTTCTCTTTTATATTTCACGGTTTGATCGATTTCTTTTTCCTTTTAATTCAGTTTCTTTGTTGGATCTTTACTATCACGGTGACTCATGCCCAGGAGCGAAATATCAATGAGTGTTTAAAAAAGCGAATAGCAGGATTGCTACACGCGGTTTATAACGCATCAAAATGATTAAGTAGGTAGATGAGTGGATTTAGATAATGTTTCATTTACTTAGCAAACTGAGTATGGTGGTGTGCTATACCCAGTTAACCATTTGTGTCTGCACTTACTTTGTACAACTTGTTATGCTCATTGGCATTTAATGACTGACACTGTTTGATAAAGCTGTCCACCAAGGAACATTTGATTTCTGTACTGTTTCTCCATGTTATGAAAAAACATTATTCAAGTGTGTGAGAACATTCCATTTTACAGCCAGTTTAGTCGACCATGCACGGTTCTCGAATCACCATTCTGTGGACAGAACTGTTTGTACGCAATAGTCAACTCACCAAATGGAACTTACACGAATACTTCACAGAGGGGATGTATTTGATTCATGCTCGACTAGAAAATAGGGTTGCGGATATCGTGTTCTTCAACGTCAAGTCTTTGTTGGTTCATACTACTTGTCGGTAATAGTGTGTAGTACAATCCGACTTGAAAATAATGACTAGCTTGTCGAACCTGACGACAACCTAGGGCTTTCAAAGGAAAAAAGAGGTAATAGTAGTTGAAAATGAAGACAAATGAAAGCATTAAGTGAACTATTTTGAGGAGCCCAAAATAGGTGACGAATAATGTACTACTTCAACACGCAAAATAGTACATAGTGTTCTTACCAAATTTGTCGTTTTCCTATTACACTTAGCAGGACAGTCTCTGTACGGAAACGTCAATGAAGTTACTGACTTGGACCGTAATCAAAGTAATATGAATTTAGTGTCCTGCTCAAAATAACGCCAATTTTTACATCCATACACCAACTTTACTACTAAGAGTGAATGTGTAACCGGTGAATTCATTACGACAGCAGACGGGTGACTAAATTAAGAGATTGGTCACCACTAAATTCGTATTATGGATCAGTAGTTACCCTAAACTTCAATAGTCCTGAGTGAATCATAAAACCTGTAAGCGCCTCCCGGAGCTATGAAGTTTTCATGTTAATCAGTCATTTTGTGCAAGGTAGTAGTGTAGTGAAACTGAACGATCACACTATGCTACTAATGAGTAATCAGGTTGAGGCAAGTAATTTGGTATTGTAATGACCGGAACAAAATACCAGAAGGAACATTGTAGTACTCTCCGGCAATAAATGATGTTTTCCATACATGAAACTAATAGTACTTATTTTCGTTCTCAGCTATTAATTTTATGTGTAAATGAGCGCTTATATTCCAGGTAACGCTGAAATATATAAACCCTGTTACACCGATACCCTTAGACCACTTCAATAGATTATCCTGGTGGTTGTTGAACTAAGATTCATATCAACCATTGGTTAGGTCAATAAACAATCCTCGACTTCAGGAGCTTTTCTAAACAATTTAGTCGATTCTTAGTGATAAGAAAATACCATGCTGAATTGACACCGCTGAATTTTGTAAAACCAACACTGACTCTGATGCTAGTTTGCGAAGCTAGCAGACATCAAAAATGATGGACAAATGAGGGCGATTTTGTCTGCACGCAATCAGATGCACACGACTAATTGTGAATGCTAGGTTGCATGATCTCAGCGATACTTCTTACTTCAATGCAGAATACGTTGAGTGGCACTTTCCAAGGGAATGTTCACTCTGATGCAGATGTTCACTGGAACAACTGTGAGAATTCATCTTTGGATGGAACAACGGACAAGAACATTTGTAAATAAAATCAAATAAAGCGATCATCTAAACAGGATGTGGTATTGGAAATAAATTGGAAGTATTTTATTCTTCATTTCATTTGTAATTCAATAGGCTGTGATTTGGCTGTGAAAGGAATTCCTCAGTCAAAACACGCGTTATGCACAAGTTCTAAATTTACAAACATCGCGGTTACAAAAATTATGCCACACGCAAAACTGAAATAAATCCTTGGCTATGAGTGGTGTATGAGAACCGTACATCACGTTTCAGACCTGAATCCGATAGTGTACCTATCTGTTTGTGAGCATTATCACAGGGCACTTTGTTCAGCATTGTGATTAGCTCTAACCAACTACTTTGTCAAAAGTTCAATTTATTGGTTATGTCTAAAATCTGTAGCATCTGCACCATTTTGCCTTTTGAGGGCAAAGCCAAAGGATTTTGAGCACTCCGTTGTTTTTACTTATTTTCTAGAAACATACATCTCATGTGCCATCAACGCAGTCCATATCCCAGCCATTCATCACTGTGAATCTCAAATGATACATCGCCTACCACCTCTACACCGAATATTCAAGCAAGGTAGTTTGGGGACGCCAGGTAAACCTGCGGTATGAATAGGTTTGCAGCCAAAGCGCTGTCTTCAAAACAATTAATAGATAGGGGAAAAATGAACTACGCTAGTATCGATCTCCTTCTAGGTTCTGATATGGAACAGGTTTTTCTACTGTACAGTGTACAGTAAGACCTAAATAAGTGAGCACGCTTAATGCAATTCGAGTTGATTAGTACGTTTATCCAATCTAACTACTAACTACTTTTAAACAGAGTCACTCGTTAGCTTTGCCTACAACGACTCAAGGAAAGTGCATCAGATTCACTCACCTGAAACTTTTGACATCCTTTAAAAATGTTTGGAGGGTCTAACCAACAAGTTTTATTGACTACCAATCTTTTCCACACTCATTAATACCTTAACGAAAACAGTTTAAAAACCGTTAGAAATAAAACCGTAAGCACGACCCACATATACGCATCGGTTAGTCAAAAGTCAGGTTTCTTTTCGTGAACAAGTTCAGCTTCACACGAGCAAGAATGACTTTGGAGGTTATTGCATGCCATACGTTTCTGCCAGAGAGGTAAGTTGCCGAATGTGAACAACAGTAAAGAAGGAATTTGTACTTTATCTGCGCAAAACCTACTGGGAGCCCCTCAGTTGGTATGTATTGTAACCAATTGTTGTGTTTGACGTTTCCACAAGAAACACAAAAGACAATACGACACTTAATTATCTACCCTTGTCTGCACCTGGGATCGTCAAGTGATGACCTCAGATGAACCGTGAACCCTTACATCTTATTGGCAGCCTATCTAAACACCACCTGTTAAACACACAGACATGTGCCAGTTGATAACTACCTCATTTGCAGCTTGTATATTGTTAATTTTCTGATTTAAATCGCTTGACAAACGCTCTCCGAGAGGGTCGAAACGTTGCGAAACCGATAACTCTTTTGGTTTTAACTCGTTGTGGCTTAACCAAGAATTTACTTAATAATAACAATACGACACTGTTTCTGACCACACTGTTCAAGAGAAAATGTCAACTTTCGTCATTCAAGGGCGCATTTCGCGTTGTTTAAAATGAATGAAATTTAGTTATATATAAACAGCTCATCTCAAGTCACGTTAACAATACACTGTCTGCACCCCTATAAGTGGAGTTTCAGCTTTTTCCCAGTCAGATCTTCAGTAAATGGATGACGATTACATGAATACGCTTCGGCCATAAAATAACAATAACTACTATAATAAGCATAAGTCTCAAGGAAGAGTTAGCGAAAGGTTATGGTCGGTATCAACTTAGATAACATCTTTTAACTCAATTTCATGGATAACCCAAGATTAAGGAAGTTCAGTTTGTATAGTAGTTGAGTTAAATCAAAGAATTACATATGACTAAATGCGTACAAATAACCGTGGGAATACATTTAAAAAGATCCAAATAAGCTGGCCTTGTTGTGCCAAGTAAACTATTTCATGGAAGTTGTTCACACTGCAAAGGAGCAAATGTTCAGGGTCCTAGCAAAACATACGGAGAGTTTCAACAAAAATCAATGAAAACCACTGTTGAACACTGCACTCAGTGGGAGGGCACACAAGTCATGATAAATCGACCGAGCAAGTGGTATGAAATGGAGATGGACTTGAAACGCCGGGAATAAATCGAAGGCTTTTGGACTTTGCAGAAAGAATGAATTGACCATGTCCTTGTTCTGCCCAACGTAATCCTCAAACATTCAACAGAATGAGGTCCAGATAGGAAGACTTAGTGGTCTATCCTGACAAGACACTATCCACTCTAGGCGTCCTTGGTACACAAAAGTGTTAGTGATATGAAATGTCCTGTTTGGTGGAATACCGGTGATAAGTGACCAATAGTTGTGTAAAGAACATTTTTAAAGACAATTTGAGTGTGTTGCTGAACATTATGCAGCTGTTGTTACCAACATAGTTAAAGAACCTCCATTACTTCTCATTGTAACTAACTCAGTCACGAATTGGCCGAACTATTTGTTTCGGACTCGACAGTTACCATAATATCTCCGAATCCAAAATTACAACTCTCGCCGGTACAGTAAGGACAGTTACTTAGGTAACGCTCGCATCTTTAATAATTTTATAACGCAGTAATTATTTGCATTGTGATTGCTTTTAAACACATTTTCTTCTTCAACTAGTGGTTTGAAGATTGGTATGAAAAGCGAAACCGACTAAACCTGTTCTTTTTGTTGAGATGGTTTCAACTTTTCCTATACTCACTCAACTGATTGTCGACTCGACTCACGCCGGATGAGTACAAGTAAAAGATTAGGTAACTGTTTTTCAGCCTCTTCTTTCCTGTTTTCTAACCAATGACTAGCACTAATATTCACAGTAACAATTAATTATTTTTCAAGATATCTGTATTCTCACCTATTGATTGATGGAGCTACAAACCCTTCGATCCTTTCACCAACCCCTCTTATCATTTACGGTGCACAATGAAATTCTCCATGGTCTGAAGTAGTAATCCAATAACTTCAAACTTCCGACAGATTACCTGCACACAGTTCGCTTCAAAACTGTTAGAAAACAAACTTCGGTTTACTCGGTTTCTTAGCGTCCAACAGAAGGATAAACTTTGAACTCCACTTCTGAGCAGTAGTCGAAAATTTTGCTGATTTGAATGGAACATCACTCACGGTTGATCGCAACGTGTGCATAACTAGGAAGTTAATATGACTGAACATGAGTGAACATAAGAATTCTGTCATACTTGGTATAAGGTCATTGATCAGTGGTCAGGACGATCACTCATAAGATTTAGGCCGGAGTTCAGATTCTGATCATAGCAAAGGTGTGCACCACCGATAAGCTCTAACAGAAGCAAAACTTAGGTTTATTTCTCATTGGAAGGGACTAATAGGAATGTATACCAGCATTCGAGAGTTGCCACTAAATGTAAGCGGTGTTCAAATCAAATTTTGATTTTGTATATCATCAAACGCTCTCCTTATTGCTTACTTAGCAAATGAAATTTTAGCTTCTCTAAAGCGAAAAGCGAACTAGGATTTCAATTCCCTATTTGTCTCATTAACGACAACATAGACATGAAATATTTTTCCAACGTGTTTTTACAACTAGGCTGAGAGTGTTCTAGCGGTTTTGCTACCCATGATGACATACTCATAGTTTCAGGACGGGCCGAAGGAATTGGCCACTTAGTCTGTTTCTCATTCTCTTCTAGTTACCGTCAGGACGCTTGTTTCTGTTCTTTAAGAGTCAACGACATAATGATTGTTCTGTCATCCGGTTTCCACTTTCTATTTACAATGAAGCGTTTTCCAAGTCTGTTGCTGTCAGCTATATAGCGTCTATCCCATATGCATACGTGGTCACGTGTCAACCCGTTCTATAAAGTTGCCTTATTAGTTCCACATCAATTATCATATCTGTTCTACTCGTCGTTTACTGTTTACGTGAAAAATGATAAAGGGTTTTGTATGTCATTTAGAAAAGATCCAGAGCCTAAAATCTCACTCAATTACAAATTTTCTAACCTGTGCCATGCTGACAATAAGTTAGCATTGTTTTACAATTTCTTGAAGTCAAATAAACCGCTGGAACCAATTTCTTGAGGCGTACTAATTACTTTTCTACGACAGTTTCAACAACATTAGTTTCACACTTGATAATAAAGTTACGGCCGTTCATGGTCGGTTGTGTCCCCAGTAACGGGAGAATGAAAATGAGATCGAACTTCATATTTCTTAGTCTTGACAATCCTTCTCAAGTTGATCAAACCTTTACGTCACAACACTGATTCACGTAAACATACTGAGTTGATTTTCAAGAACAGGAACAAAGTTAATCAGAATACAGAAAGGGGGTGGTACACGGAAATGGCAACCAGGCACCAAGCAAGCGTAATTCAACCCTTGCTAGACTCTACATTAGGGGTTCTGAACCGATTGAAGGTTGTGTCGAAGGCTAATTTGTTTCAATACCATTGCGTGTAGGCAAGATGTGAGATAGAGAGTTTTGAAAGATTTCAATCACTGTCTTAACTAGATCCTGATGGCGAGGAAGTTTAACATAACTTCTAACAGGTTAACTCGGTTGTTGTCACCTGAAAAGTAAACACCGAGCGACAGGTAACTATTGTGTCTCACTTTAAACTTATAATAGTTAATTGAAAGCCTGTGCTGTGTCATCCAGTGGTAAAAACTGTTAACGTCAATGAAGCGTTTCTGGTCCAGTAATAGTAAAGATTGAGAATAGTAGATTTAATCACCAACCGGTACTAAAATCATGTTCTTGACCGACTAGGCAAACGTTTAACTATGTATGCTTTGGTACTTGCAAGAAAACGTCAAGTACATTCGACTGATACGCAGTGAGGCTCTCCATGACTTTTTGATGATAAAAAACAAACTGAGTTGTCCAGTCTGGTTTTGTTGTTCTGGTGTTCAGTTCACAGTGTATTCGTTGGCCATATGTTAGCACTGTTGCCGACAAAGATCAGCTACTGAGAAAAGACGAACAATTGTTGGTTTATGCCTACTGAAAGCAAACCTACTAGAATTATCCAGTTAGTGTGAATACGGGAAGGAAGTTGTTTCTGTTCCATACAATTCAGATGAAAGGGAATGCGTTTAAATTATGAGGTCGCTATTTTAAGCTGATGTGTGAAAAGCCGGCTTGATATAAAGGGGAAGATGAGCTCATTGACGTTGTGTGAACAAAGCGATGTGTGACAACGGTTTACCAAAGTTCAAAAACGTTCCGTGACAGACTTTCCGGGTATGGTAGCAGTTGGTATCAAATAAAAGGAATATGCGAAAGTCAAGCACAATAACCACAAATAGTTGATCAATTTCACCCTTGAAAAAATAAAACGTATCAGTTAAGGAGAGTAAAACTAGAAATTCAGTTTAGACAATATTTCAAGTTGGTAGATGTGATTATTTTCAACCTAGTATAATACAGAAAGCCACGACCGCTGAAAGCTTCAAGAAGGCTATCCGATCTGTTGGGACGCGCTCTGCAACTTCATTCTATTGCTCAAAACTAGTTCTAAGTACTACTCTAAGAATATCAGCCCACAGTCTCCCACACCGGGTATGCTTTAACAAACTTCTAACTAAGTAACCAAAAGTCAAATGGGGTAATTGAACAGGTTGTTAACCGCTGGTCATAATGGAGTCCAGGCTGGAGCTTAGTTAACCCACTATGAACTTAAAAAGAGATATCACAAGAGTTTCTGGACAATCGGACAGTGTCAAAAAAATTGTCAAGGATTTTTTAAATTGGCTGTAAAATAATAATATTTACTGAAACAGAACCGTGAAAGCAGCAAAAATCTTGTTTTAGAAGTCATGATCCTTCCATTTGCAACACATATATTAGTTTGGTGTTGATTGTTTAGTTAGAACATAAAATTATATGAGCCATGCTCAATTTCTGTTTCGCCGTGTTGTGTCTGAATAATCTTCTTTTCCTTAGTGTATGCTAATATTCTACGTTGACGTTTTGCCTGTCGAAGACGAGGAATTTTGAACACTCATTTTTCCGTCTGGTTTGTTGACTATCTCTATATATTTCCCAAAATTATACGGTATTTTCATTGGCTGTGTTGACAGTAATTCAAAACACAAAGAATCCTTCGCGAAACCGTATCACACGTAAACTGCACACGCAACTTGGTGGGCTCGTCGGACAATCGTGGCTGTCTTGGATTTGAAGATGCACGTACACCCTTTTTTATCTTTTATTTGAGCTAAAAACAAATATGCTATCCACACACAACTGAAAACCTTTCTCGATTCTTATGCATTATGGAATATAGTCAATTCCATCCCATCTTCTTTTATTTTCAATTGTTCACTAAATGGTTGAAGCTCAGCCATCCTGACTACATCTGGTTTGCACTTAGAACGCTTTCTATTTTGCGTGCATCAGACTCTTCCCTATCGTCTCTGAGATAAAAAAAAAGAACATTAATATTTTCTCTACTTTTGTAGCCACATAAATCTGTTTATTTTACCTTTGATGAGTAAAATTCATCGGATGCCGTTTGTTCAAATTGAATGAGTGACTGATTACCAAATATCTTTTTTGCATAGGAACAAAAATCTTATTGTGACGGAAAAATAAACACTTTGAAGTTACTTCTCACATACTTTGTAACCATTACATGAAGTAAAATGACAACTGGGTTTGCTTTAATTACACCTTCAAAGTAAAACGCGGGTGTACGTTGTAGTATGCCAATCAAGATCAGTCAGCCTTTCGCCAGGTAGGAGGTCTACACCGGCATCATTTGTGACTGCCGGAGACAATCCTTCATTATTTCGTCCATGACGAAATTGAACAAAAATGGTGAGGAACGCCGCTCCTGGTGGTGGAACTGTCAGACAACTCACCGTAAATCCTAACCTGAGCAGAATTATGGGAGTAAAGCGCCGACAGTATGTTCACATACTTGGTCGGTACACCCCTGCGTTTAAGCGACTCTAAAAGTGTAGATCGATCCACCGAATCGAATGCACCTTTATCGTCGAGAAATACGGCAATTGTTGGCCGGCGGTATATATGACGCCGCTCCAAAATTTGACGAAGGGTAAAAATGTGATTTATACACTCCCTGCCAGGACGAAACCCTGCCTGTTCTTCTCTAATGTTTAACTCCAGAACTGCAGTGAGTCGACGAAATATAATGGGTGCCAGAACCCTAGAAATTATTGGGATCAAACTAATTCCCCTATGGTTTTCGCAAGATCTCCTGATACCTTTCTTGAATATATGAAATAATATCGCGTGACTCCATCACGGAGGGATGGTCTCCATTGTCCATACAAGTTGAAACAGCTGAATCGAGGCCTCAACTAACACCTCTCCTCCCTCTTTAAGAAGTGCCGGCACGAGATCATCTGGACCAGCAGCTATATTACGATTGAGAGCCGAGATGCAATTGTGAACCTTGGTCTCAGTGGGTAGTTCTAAAGCTATCGACCAGGGCGTTACATCAGAAGTTTGTGGATGCAGCACGGTAGAAGCAGGAAGCTAGCTAAATTGACCCTCAAAGCGTTCCGCCCAATGCTCTAATCTTCTGGACTTATTACAAATTAGTGTGCCATCTGCCTCGCTGATAGCTCCACTGACAGGCGGTTGCCTGGGACCAGTAGCGTGGATCAGCTTAAAGAGTTTGCCGGTGTTCCCTGGAGCAAAGGCGGTTTCCACATCCCTAACTTTTTCCACTAACCAAGCCCCCCGATCAGCTTTCAGACTATGTT
>JTDE01002109.1:18276-38314 GCA_014338405.1 Paragonimus skrjabini miyazakii | reverse complement strand
ACCGACCAACCAGAGACTTAAAATTTTGGGGGGTGAAATATTTTATCAAGACCACCCTTATTGTTGGCTCATGAGGATGAGTAGCTTTAAAGTGGTATTTTTCGTTACAATCTATAAACTATCGTTAAGCGGATGCGACCGTGATATAGGGTGTAGCGACTTTTGCAAATAATATTTCTGATAGTTGCATTCAACTGTTCATTTTTGATGATTTTGGTCTTTTACCTACGTTTGTTTTATCGCAGCTGTTGATTTGTAATATTCGTCCTGGGGTTAAGATCATAACTCGCTGCCTCGCTGACTTGGCGTGTTCCCTCTGTACACTTTATTTTCCAGGGTCAATATGAATACAGATCGATCAACACGCTGACTCATGGTTTTCATTCACTTTCTTTTTCGATTATGAGAACTGACTAGGTATTATTTTGTTTTAGTGTTCCAGCAAGGCGCAAATTTTGTTTATCCATCCCATTTCGATTGCTCTGTCCCACCCGATTATCAAATTCCTCTCAGTTGTTAACTTTGCCAGTTAATGTTTTTGTGGTGTGTTCTGGTTAGTGGAGGTAAATAATATACTATGTCACTTTACCTACGAGAACAACACAACGTATTTCTACTGTTTCAATCCTGATAGATTTAAGTCTACAGTTTACGCATAGATCAATGTAGTTTCGGATTTGTTGCAGCATCTTTGGCTTTTACATTATCTGAAATCTTCCGGTTATCACCGTTTCTTTGCATCATGAATTGCACATAGATATCACATTTTAGTGTTATCATTTACCGTTGAATACATCGGGGACGGCATGGCATGTGCGTTCCTAGGGATGCCTCCGTGGTCAGGTTAGCTCGTGTGGAACCTGAAGCGATTTCATCAGCTACACCTAGCATAAGCTTTATCCACCGTTTGCTCAAAAATAAGGGTGACAAGGGTGACCAAATGATAGAAGGTGTATTGTGTACACATGTGGTGATTTATTCGCTTCATGTTTCATTTTGTTAATCTAGTGTAACTGCTACCTTACACCAAGTACTGCACAGTTTGGTTTGATTGGATTAAAATAAATGATACACCAATTTCGAGTAAACTGTGTTACGCGCATGTTTCAGTTCTCCCTACGATCCCAGTGACTAACAGTCAGCTAAAACACACCATTGTTGGTTTAAATTTCAGTTCCAGTACTTCTCACTCACAATCGCGCTTCATACTCTTCAAATACTCCCAAACATCACGGGACTTTCATAAACACTGTTCAGGCTCGATTCATCCCGTTCTCGAATTCACTCGTTATTTCGTATTGAGGTTTAAGGCACTTCATCCACTCTTTCAACCACATGCTCACATTTGTTTGTGGCGATGCCTGACTTACTCGGCTCACATGAGTTTGTAGTGACCAGCGACCGTGTGGCTTCTCTAACTATCCGAGCTGCAACCGTGTTTTCCCGCTTGTCTCTTCTGTACACACGCTGTTTCATACGCCTTTCATAGAAGGCCTGATACAAACTTAGTGCCAGTCTCTTTAGTCGTGCAACCAATTGCATGTAGCGAATGCTTGCCCTTTTCCTAACATCTACTATTCCATTCTTCAAGATCGTTTGACCCGGATCTTTTCGAGCATTGCTTAACGCACCCGAAATTTCCACGCATTTTTCGCTTGGCGCCCTTTTGATTGCCGTCGAGTAGGCTGTAGTCCATCTGGCGTTTTTCCCGTTCTCCTCTTGGTTGCCGCCGTTGCTCCCATACTAAGCTAGAGTCAACTATTTATCATATTTCCATGAATTGTTGGAAATATACGGTTTGTTTCCAAACCCCTCAGCGTTCTTTAGTTTGCTGTTTGTTGGGACTACGTTTCGGTTGTTCTTTAAGATAGGCGTTTAAAATTGTTAGTGGACGATTGTTTGGCGCATGTCGAACTGTTCGCCACAAGTGGGGCAGTACACGTGAACTACAGTTAAACATACTACTGTAAAACACCATAAGTATAAGAACATCATATCACAATTTAAACATCACATTGCTCCACCGAACGCATCCAGCACGCACTAGATTTGTTCCCTAAGATATGAACAAGCAGCATCGGAAGCATTTTCACAGAGACAGTATACGCAATTATTTGTATGTAAGCATATTCCTTGGCTATTTTATTTTTGCACAATTGTGTGCAGAGGTTATACGTTAGTGCATGAGAAAACGAGTCCCAAATTGGAAAAACATATAAGCAGCAACTGTCCTTGATATCGTAAGCATCAGAGCTTGCTAAAATCCGGTGCACATTTAGATCAGAAGCCGTTCGCTTCGACAGATTTACCGACTCACGAATGAGTACGTCATTCGGTTGCGGTCATATTTACGCCGCATGACTCAACAGATCCATCCAGTCGACAAAACCACATATATCATCCTCCATCCTGCTTCATCAGGCCTTGCACGCTAAGACTCTGGAAACTTGTTTTGTCATCTTCATGGCAACGGTCGATGCCACCGATGATGCCATACACGCCGGCTGCTCGAGCATAGGTGGCGGCATGTAGCCAATCACAATTCACCAACGTACTGACCCTAATTCGACCTATTTTGCACGGAATTTTCCGCTGTTTGTTTTCATAAGATAAGCGCTCAATCGTTCGACCCCAAAACGGAGAACAAGAGACGCAGCAACACCGTCTGTTGAAAGAACGAGTCAAACTTAGGCCACAGATGTGTAAAATTTGTAGAACGAATGGATTACCATACATGTCCGACAAGACGAAGCAAACCAAGTGAGACGAACATACATGGCAATCAGACAGAGCATACCGACTGAAACTGTAATGTATGGCAATTAGACAACAGAACAAAACACGTTACGACGGGCATCAGGAAGCAACTCGAGAAAAACAGTCTAGATAGCGCATAGGCGTTCGACCGCAAGGCTGCAATCCGATTGGTTGAGTGGAGCCACACCACCACCTACGACCATAGCATCCGAACTTGACCGGTCGATCGACACGGCGTGATGCGTCCTGGCTGCTTCGTTAGGAGTTGCGCCTCCTCCTACACATGCTTTATCTAGTCTAAACACTTGTGAATTTTCGCTCGCAGATACACAGTCCAACATTTACACATATCCATTTCATGCTGTTAGTTTTGGTCCATCTAGTACCGGCTTTAAATGTATGAAGCTTTCGGAGCTCTCTTTTATATTGTCCATTGAATCTTCGGGGACTGAGAATTATGTTTATGAGACTATTTCAGATCTGAATTCAGTTACTGAAGAAGTATCTGCAATCGATCCAGCGCAGACATGAAATCTTGAGCCTGTGATGAAGAAGCAACGCATTCACTACAACAAGACGTATTTCATTTGAAATGCGTTAAGTATAGTGATTGTAATTCGTAGCCAAGCATTGTGTGTTCTTGTCGCTTTACTACTTGAATAATTACATTGTAAATGATACTGATTATACTGCGATTTCGTTGGCTAACGTGATGAGTTATTACTACTGTGTACAAACCAGCTCTGGATTTGAGGTAAATACATTTCTGGTTACTATTGCATAGTCCTAACTACCACAAATACGATTCAGTTTCCTATGTGTATCTATCCTAAACTTATTATATGAAATGCATGTAAAGATGTTCCGTCTGACATCTAACAACCCTAGGGACTGCTCTGAAAACTAGCGTTTGCTCACCTTAAGAACTATCGCGCCGCATGCTACAGTATCCGTCTCATAAGTGGTCTGTAAGATTTGAGTCCACCAGCAATTGCGATCTTTTTAGTGAGAACTGCACAACTAAGTTATATATAATGAAGAAAGAAGAATGGTAAAAAAAATTATTATTTTCATTTTCACTTTTTGTACTGAGTGAAATGAGCTTATCAATAGTTTAAGAAAATATCAAGCTTCTACCAGAAACAATTTCTTCGGTTAATCCAATTTAGCAAGTAGGCTTGTAACAGAGGAAAAATACTATGCTAATCAGGAATATGCAATAGTAAGCGGAGATGTACTCAGCTCAAACTCATAGCAAGTTCGTACGCAGTGGTAATGACGCAACACGTCAGCCAGAGAGATCGCAACATAAATAGTGTACTGAACAAAGTACTTATTCATACTATAAAACAGCAATAACACACAATGTTCAAGTATGAATTATAATCATCAAAAGTACCACACAGAGTCGTGGGTAATTCTTCAGTGGCGCTTGCAGGTGGTAGGTTGATATCAGCTTGCCTCAACTGTACACAATCGTGTGATACTTTATACTATACTCGTTCATGTCTTTCTTCAATCTCCTGATCTGGTTTTCTCTTCGCACTTTTGAGTTCCGGATTTTTCTTTCAACTAAATGACCTTCATGGTGTTATAAGCGGTGTCCTGTTTGTGGATAGTTTTCAATGTCTACATTTGGGTCTTTTGTTTTCACTAAATTTTGCTCATTGGAACAAAGCGAGCGTACGCTTAACCCTTGTCCATTGACAGTTTAAAGCGCCTTTCACGAAGATCACTCGAAATGTAATGCCAACTGGCATCGAACTGAAAGAACGCGGTAAGGTTTAGGAACAAAGCATATATTTCGAGTAGGGTTGGGAAATGCGATAAGTAGTTAGTCCCAGCCTAGTCTAGGACTAACAGTAGCAAATAAGAGAGGAAAGAAATGAAGCGCGATATGGGCTACAACCCACTCGGCGACACTCAAAAGCGCATCAAGTAAAAGGTGCGTAGAATCCTCAAGTGCGTGAAACGACGCTCGAAAACGTCCAGGTTAAACGACCTTGAAGACTGGAATACCAAATGATTCGTTAGCAAAAGGGCAAGCACTGTGTTGTAATTAGAATCGAACTATATAGAATAGCGGCCAAACGTATACGAATTGCAAAATAGAACTAGGCAGAGCAACACAAAGCGTATATTGTTAAATCGTATCTATCATTTGTACAGGATATTGGAAAAATAAAACAATTGCATAACAGAAGTAGGAAAAGCATGTCAATCATGTACATCACACAATCGCTGCGTGCTATTAGTTGCACGACTGAAAAAAGTGACACTGTGTTCGTATCAGGCCTCCCATAACAGACATACATAGAATCATGCGTACAGATCAGACAAGCGAGAAAACACGGTCACAGGTTCATCATTGAAACTAGAAGTGTGGATCATCATCACCATCATCATAGACAACAATACATCAGTAGTTCACACTGATGCTTAACTGCACACAGCCATAAGGAAAAAAGCAAACCCTGTATAGGAAGAGAAAAAAGAAAGCGATGGGAAGAGGATCTAACTACTAAAAATAGCTACGTCTATATTCCAACACACAACATAAAGGCGCCTACACTGTGCAAACAAACAACTGAGCTGTAAGTGAAATTAAGGCGTCATCAGCAAGATAGCTTTCTTGCGGCTTTCACTGCTCCGCGTCATTAAGTGCACTCACTTCACAGACATCTCGGACAAACAACGACAACATTCGCGCCACTGAATTCGGTTAGCCGCCATCTCACTGAAAGTCTTAAGCCACCGACTCTGTGAGTCACGAGGGCCCCTAGCCTGGGAAATACGCGCCTCTATTTCATTCCCTGCACCTCCGCCGCCGCTACTGATGCAGCTTCCCAGATATACAAACCAGGCAACAACCTCCATAACTTCATTATCTAACATTAAATCTACGCAATCCCAGCAATCTCGCAGAGGCACTTTGCATTTTGAGGCTGCAAAACGTATTCCGAAGTACTTAGCAGAACATGAAATAGCGTTTAGCTTGTATGTGCCGCTTGAAAGTTGTCAAACAACAACACCCTATTGTCAGCATAATCAAAATCAGTCAGTCTTTCACCACGTAGGAGGTCAACGCCGGCATCTTGTGAGTGATGGAAAAAATCTTCCATTATTTCGTCCATGACGAATTTGAACAAAAATGGTGAAAGAGAACAACCTTGACGAACACCGCTGCTGGTGCTGAAGCTGTCAGACAGTTCACCGTAAACCCTAACTTGAGCTGAGGTATAGGAATAAAGCGTCGACAACATGTTCACATATTTAGTCGGTACACCCCTGCGTTTAAGTGACTCTAAAAGTGTAGATCTACCCACCGAATCGAACGCACCTTTATAGTCGATAACTACAACGATTGCGGAAGTGCGGATATATATGTGTGATTGCGCTGCCTGCCAAATAAGGATGGCAATCAGCAACGTTATAATTCGCTATAAAGTGAAACTTTATCTAACGAAAATACTTCAAACAAAATTCTCCTCCTAGTTCGGGTGGGCACAAATAAACGGTGTGCCTAAATTATCTTGTCCACTGAGTTTGAGCATTTGTTCTGTAGGCTATAGTATACCAAATATACTCTCATTATCCGTAGCCAGATGTGATCGTGATATCAACATTTCCTAGTTTCCAGTTCACGTCATGCACTCGAATATACTATATATATGCCATATTTGACATTAACCGATCTACCAAAATCTACATAAATAACCCAATACAATATTGATCACACGTTCACTCACTCACGTTGCTTGCCTGAATGATCGATCGGTCATTCACACATTCCCATGTTGAAGACGGAACAGTTGAACTCTATGTTTAGCAAAAGTTGCGTTGCATTGCGTTCGACCGGTGTGGCTCGAATCATGCCTGCTATTTTTTCATGTTGGTAATTAGCTGGTTGCAATGGTTGGTGGATGTGACGTGTGAAACAACACAGTGACATCAAAGTGACAGTGTTCCATATGGATGTGAGTGTGAACAGATAGTCGGACAGCAAGAATGCTGCTCCTCGGCCGGGAATCGAACCCGGGCCTTCCACGTGACAGGCGGAGATACTCACCACTATACTACCGAGGAGACACCTGAATTGCTTGTTCCCAACTCAGTCATGTCACAACCTCAACAACATATGGATGCCGTCGGCAAACGCGACCAGGTCGCTGGCTCAGTGGTCGCATTAAGCACACTCATCAGTTAAGCTACCGAACTCGTATGATACACACGCCGTCCGTAAGTCAGCACTCAGTTCAGTTGGCCCACATTCTCCACGAGTGCCACTGTAACTCCAGTTAGCGTGGATCACGTGACAATTGCTTATGTGGACAAGCTCGTGAATCTGGTTGTGCTGATCATGCATCAGTTCCCACTGATTTCGGTCATCTCGAATTTGTAATGGACAGGTGGATATGCGCCAGACAATCGTCCACTAACAATTTTAAACGCCTATCTTAAAGAAAAACCGAAACGTAGTCCCAACAAACAGTGAACTAGAGAACGCAGTGGGGTTTGGAAACAAACCGTATATTCCCAGCGATGTATGGAAATATGATAAGTAGTTGACTCTAGCTTAGTATGGGAGCAACGGCGGCAACCAAGAGTAGAAAGAAAAGGCCAGATGGGCTACAGCCTATTCGGCGGCAATCAAAAGGGCGCCAAGCGAAAAGTGCGTGGAAATTTCGAGTGCGTTAAACAATGTCCGAAAAGATCCGGGTCATTCGATCTTGAAGAATGGAATAGTAGATGTTAGGAAAAGGGTAGGCATTCGCTACATGTGATTGGTTGCACAACTGAAGAGAGTGGCACTCAGTTTGTATCAGGCCTTTTGTGAAAGGCGTATGAAACAGCGTACGTATAGAAGAGACAAGCGGGAAAACACGGTTGCAGCCCGGATAGTTAGAGAAGCTACACGGTCGCTGGTCACTACAAACTCATGTGAGCCGAGTAGGTCAGGCATCGCTACAGACAGATGTGAGCATGTGGTTGAAAAAGTAGGTGAAGTGCACTAAACCTCAGTACGAAATAACGAGTGAATTCGAGAACGGGATGAATCGAGCCTGAACAGTGTTTATGAAAGTCCCGTGATGTTTGGGAGTATTTGTAGAGTATGAAGTGCGATTGTGAGTGAGAAGTACTGGAACTGAAATTTAAACCAACAATGGTATGTTTTAGCTGACTGTTAGTCACTGGCGTCGTAGGGAGAACTGAAACATGCGCGTAACACAGTTTACTCGAAATTGGTGTATCATTTATTTTAATCCAATCAAACAAAATTGTAAAGACGGATAAGGAGGGAATGATAAACTCTTTGTTGACAAGAACCATAGCACCTGCACTAATTAAAATTTAAATCGTGAGAAAATACGCCAAGAAGTACATACGCGACAGACATCAGCATGATCTGCAAATTGCGCTGGCTTATTGTGTTGGTTAGAAATACGCAATAGTAATCGGTGAAGTACTTGACTGAAACCCAGAGATAGTTAGTACACAGTAGTAATAACGCAGCACGTTAGCCGACGAAATCTTAGCATAATCAGTTTCATACACAACGCTAGTACTCATGCGATAAAACAACAAAAACGCACAATGTTCCGTTGTGAATTGCAATCAGTTCATCCGTCCCAATTTAAATGAAGGTCCGGTTTATGGTAGTGATTCCGTTGCTTCTTTTACACATGCTCGGGATTTCTTGTCTGCATTGGATGAATTGCGTATACTTTTTCAGTAAATGAATTCAAATCTGAAGTAGATTCAGGGACGGACTTTTCATTCCCCAAAGATTCAACGGACACTGTAAAAGACATCTACAAAATCCACATGCAATTGAGACTCATAATATATGGACCAGAACTAATTAAAAAAAATAGATATGTATAAGTGACGGACTGTGTAGTTGAGTGAAGATACACAGGTGCCTAGAATAGATAAAGCCTTTCCAATAATGCCTCGAACAGAAATATCAAGACAACAGAAAGTTTCAGCCGTTTTATAGAATCAGCAAGAATAAAAGATTCAATGTCATCAGTTTCAACAACGAAATGTTTGGGACTAGGGTAAACAGTAAATAATTGTGTTATGTTGTTGTTAGAATCAACAGAATTAATAGAAATTAGAGTAGAAACAATGGGTTGGGATTCAGATGAAAGACTTTGCTCTTCTGAAGATGTCTGGAATAAACACATCTCCAAACTACGACAGACGGCTTGCATGTAAGATATCTTGCCACGTTCACGACGTTTGGAATTGCGAAATCGACACACAAGTCGAGAATGTTTACGACCGCATGACTTACAGTTATCCCGATGCTAGACAGAATTCGCATCACAATGATAAGTTACATTTTTGAACTGCCGCCTTTATTCATGTGCTTGCTTCTCAGCAATGTTGGCATTATAGAACACAGGTGGTTCCTCATTCAACGTGCCGCTGACATCCTGAAGTTGTTCAGAGAGAGCTCTTGCAGATTGGGAAGATGCCTCCTTCAGTATTTACAAATGTTTTGAAGTCTAGGAGCATTGATTCCTGCAACTGATCTATCTCCTAGCTGAATTTGTAGTTGGTCTTCGAAATTACATCCTTGTTGCTTGAGTTTGAAGCTAAAGAATAAACGCACAGATTTATTGATATTCATCAAAAGTCAAAACGTGGCGAACAAGCTCGTTTTCGGTGTATCATCTTCAGGCCAAATACAACACAATAAATATGAAATTAGTTGTCAACTCAGGGTTTTATAAAATTTAATACAGTGTGAATCTAATGTCCTTTTGGGATTACGGACATGGTTGCTGTGGTGCCGTGTCAAGTGTTCTAACGATGGCAGACCATGGTAACTTCAGCGCTTGAACAAAAGACTTCTGCGCACACAGATTAGGGTTTTGCAGCCGGATTCCGATCGCCTCCGCAGCAGCCAAATTGCGACATTTCACACCTCTGGTGTGCACACGTGTGACACGGTAGATCGGCTTGAATGCAACATCCAAATCGACTCTGTGACCCGTATCAAATAGGTGGGCCAAAATTGAGCTGGAAATCTTTCGCTGTTGTCCGGTTGTCAGCCAAGCTGGATGGTGCTCGCGTATTCTCTCCGACAAGCGCCTTGTTGTGCAACCAATGTGACCTGCTCCACAGGAACAAACGAATGAATAGATGCAAAAGGAGGTGGCACTACTAGGCAATGCATCTTTGAGTTGAAGGCGTACAGCCGGCTTAGAGGAGAACGTTAGTCTTAGTTGTGCAGCGTGGAACGTTCTCATCAGGGTCGTGTCAAGCCTTCTGGTCAGCGATACACTTGATAATTCGCCCCTGTAAGGCAAATTCATAAAGAAGTCTTTCCGCTCGACAGAAAACTCACGGTCTTGTGGTTCTCTTCGTTGCATGTTTCGAGTTAGGAATTTGGCTGCATATCCGTTAGCGCAAAACGTTTCACATAAGAGCTTCAGCTCACTGTCTAGCGTGTCCTCAGTACAGATTTTATAAATTCGGTTTGTTAAACAGCGTACCAAGTTCCGTTTCTGTTTCATCGGAACAAAGCTGTGAAAATGGGTATATTGTCCATTCTACTTCTGCTTCCTATGCATGCCTCGTTGAATCGATCCATCTGGACGTTTCAATAGTGCAACATCGAGGAAAGCCAGTTTTCCATCTTGTCTTATTTCCATAGTGAACTGCAGTTTCTTGTGAGCTGAGTTGGCTAGTGATTACAGGCAGTCAGTATCAGTGTTGCTATCGACGAAGAATGGCATTTCGCTTTCTCTGTAACTTCAAAGACATCTTCAGGTTGAACATGTTCGATTAGCGGATGGTTCAAAGAAGCGTACGGAATTGAAAAAGGCGAATCCGAAGACGCCAGATTTTTAATCAAATCATGCGCATCCTCGCCAATGGCCGCGAGTAACTGTGGCGTTTTCTTCTCCCCTTTCGTGGCTTCACGCGCAATACACCGAAGTTCCAAGCAATCCATATAATCCTTGACTTCCGGTGAATTTGACTGTATGTTTGACATTTCAGCTGGCAAAAATTCATTGTAATAAATATACTGACCGTGACGTCAGTTGTGGTAGTTAGGAATACGCAGTAGTGACAAGAAATGTACTCCATTCAAACCCAGAGCTAGTTTATACATAGTAGCAATAATGAAGCACGTTAGTCACCGTAATCGTAATGTAACCGGTACCATGTGCAATGTAATTATTCAAGCAGTAAAACAAAAATATCACAGTGTCTACTTATAAACTGCAATCAATGTACTTACGCAAACCCCGACTACGTCCGTCCTAGCGGTTTTGCATCGTTGTGCTGACGAGGCATATACTGTGACTTTATATGTGCTACTGTCCGTCATAGTGGTAGTCAAAAGGGTTGTTGTTGGTCGTGCATCGGTTCTAACATGATGTACGTCGATGATCACTGGTTTTAATCTGTCGGTAACTATAGCTTTACGTTTGCCGTTGCGCTCCAGCAAGAACATCTTTTCCTTCGCGTGATAACGCACAGTTGACCTGTTGACTACAAAAATCGCAGAGTAACGGCAGCACGAATCAAAACTTGGGGGAAGATGATAGACGGGTATCGGCAATTGTCGACATTGACCACTCCCTTAGTGCAGTCGGCTGGAGTCGTCGCAAGTGTCAAGCGTCCACCGATGGGATTGCTAGGTCCGGCTGCACGTGGAACAAACTGCTCACCGAGCAAGCGTAATGAGCGCCCATAGACTAACTAGTCAATAGTACTACTGTGGCAACGGAGACGGTCTGAGGCCGAACACCGTGTACAATTGAGTGGTTTTGTTTGTGGTTCTGTTTAAACGCTTAACTTATGTGCTGCTTTGTTGACTAAACACCCGTTGTGCCATCCGCGTTCTTGGCTCACAACAATTAGTGTCGTGACCAGGATTAGAGGATGAAGATCCCATGGCCGCGGCCATTTGAGGATGGGGACGTCCGGAGCTTCCTGGAGGAATTCGAGGACGTGGCGGAGACGGTCGGAGTCAAGACCAACCGGGCGAAGCTGGCTGCCTTACGGATGCTGCTCAAGGGTAGGGCGAAGGCGGTGCTGGATGCGGCGCGAACATACCCCGCGAAGCTGGAGTGGGCCGCCGCGAAGGAGCCGCTGATCGCCGGGTTCTGCAGCCTCGGCGATTGCCAGGAGGCAATGCGACAGTTTAGAGGCGCCCGGCTTGGACCAGAATTCCGAACAACCTATGCTGACGGATCAGTTTTTGGACGGAATGCCACCAGCGGTGCGGGATCAGCTCAGGGTGGCTCTCATCGCACATCCAATGACGTTCGAACAGCTGACCGATGTGGCTCGACAATTACTAGCGGAAACCCCCCGACAGTCAGCGGGTTGAAGACAAGTGAACTAAGTGTAGTGAATGACCTGCGAACCGCAGTGGAAAAGTTGACTCAAGAAGTGGCCGCTTCGAAGATGAAGAGGGAGGAGAACCGTGGCGACGTCTGTTACAGATACGAAAGACGTGGACACTGGCGAAGATTTTGCCTGCTCGGCGAATAAAGGTTTCATATGAATAAACGTTTTCTGATTGTTTTTGTCTGGGAAAGGTGATCCAATAATAGGGGCGGTTGATAAGACGGAAGTTCAAGCTAGAATAAAAGTCAGTGGTAGCTCGCAGTGGCACTGGGGCGACGATTTCAATGAGTGGACCGAGGCCGAAAGAAACTGTTCAGCCGTGAGCGATGGTCGTTCGAACGGTCGGTGGGTTTATACTCAAAGTTACGGGCGTGGCGGAGTATGATGTCAGAATCGATGATCACGTAGTCAAGCAACCGTTCGTCATTTCCCCCGATGCACACCAGACTAAATTGGGAGCGGATTTTCTTGGCCACGCTAAGACTGTGATTGACTTGAAGCATGGTAAACTCGTAACGAAATATAGAGTGGTTCCATTATCGAGAAAACGTCAGTCTCAGCTTGGACAACTTGAAGCGAACGCATCTGGAGTAATACCAGCCTGTGACAATTGGTTGCTGAATGCAGTGATATGCAGATTCTGAAAGTTGCTCACCACGGATCAAGACCCATAAGGTTACTGTGACTGGATTGAACATGCAATCTCCATCAAGCCAGACCAATTTCGACCATTCGGGCCCAGAAGGATTCCGGTTCACCTGCAGCCGGAAATCGAGCTACAAGTGAAAGACATGCTGAAGAAGGAAATCACTGAAGAGGCTGATAGTCCGTTCAGTTCTCCTGTTCTGTTGGTGAGGAAGCCCAATGGGAATTTTCGATTTTATGTCGACTTCAGAAGACTCAACGAGATTAAAGTCAATAAAGTGGTAGCAGTCCCAGCCGTGGCAGAAATTTTCGACAAGCTACAGAACGCCAAGATATTTACAGTGCTAGATCTGCGGTCTGGATATTGACGGGTTCTAATCAAGCAATCAGATCGAGATAAATCACTCTTCACAGTGGGAGAAAAGCAATACCGCATCAAACGTATGCCGTTCGGACTGTCAGGCGCCCCGTTCACTTTCAGACGACTGATGTTGAAGGTGCTGGATGGACTGAACAATACTGTTGTCTACGAAGACGACATAATCATCTACAGCGCGAATGAGACGGAGAATAGCGGACACGTTTCAGCTGTGTTGCAGAAGATTGAACAAGCCGGTCTACGAATCAACAGTTCAGTGTCAACTGGTAAAATGAACGGTAGTTCTACTCGATCCCAAGGTCGGTCATGATGAGATTTGACCAATTCCCGAGAAACTGTTTACGATCGAGGTCATTCCGGTGCCAACATCGAAGTGGACGTTGCAACAGTTTATTGGTCGCGTCGAGTTCTATAGCCGTTTCATCAAGAACTTCAATGAACTGGCCAGTTTGTTGTACGAAATTCTGAAGAAGAATTGTCGATTTCATTGGACAGAAAAGGCCAATCAAGCGTTCGTCGAAATCCAACAATTGATGACGGAAGGACAGTTGACCCTGAAGTTGCCAGTGACTGGACAGAGCTTCGTTATCGCAACGGATGCGAGCAATGTGGGTATCGGGTCTGTACTGAAGCAGGAAGGCGGTATTGTGGAATATGCCAGTCGAATATTAACTCCTGCTGAACGAACTTACTCAACGACAGAGAAGGGGTGTTTGGCGATCGTGTGCGCATTAGAAAAATGGAAGCCTTATTTGCTCGGCCGACGTTCCCATGTGGAGACAGATCACAAGCCGTTGGAGTGGATTAAATCAGCGAAGGATCTCCGAGGGAAACCGGCTCGTTAGGCATTGCGATTGCAGGAGTACGACTTCACAATTCGCCATTTGGCTGAAAGAGAGAACTATTCCCGATCTGCTTTCCCGAACGCGGAACATGGATGAGGTGCAGAAGGACGTGATCGGATTCAACAGTATTGAACTGGAGAATGGCCACGAGAAGTTACAGGCAGCGCAGAGGACGGACCCGACAATCCGAATGGTAAATGATCAACTTCTATCGGGGAATCATATTGCGGGGAACTAGCTAAACGATAACTACTTAAATCGGCCTACAACGTGTTGCGGATACCTAACAGGAATAACAGCAAGACCTGCAATCAGAGAAAGTTGTTAATTTTCCGTTGTCAGTGCAATCTTCCAAGTAATTCAATTACATCTTAGCGCGCTGAGAAGTAATATGGAGGCTAATTGAAACAGTAGCCCAGGGTCAGTGGTCACTGTAAACGGACAACCAAACTGGGCGACGCAACGTTGAAGACATTTTCATGGAACGGTTTCTGAAGATCATTGTGGAATCGGTATATCTTCTGACCAACATGTAGGTCGCGATCAGGTCAACGTACACTTAATGGGAACGCTTGTCAGTAGCTGCGGAATTACCGGATGGGGAACGCGTATGCTGATGAAATTAGGATCGTGCCCAGTGTGCACACCATTTAGACTGGTTACGGATATAGCGAATGACGCTGCTTCACTCAGTGACTACCCCGTTTGAAAAATTTGGCGACGAAAAACAGAAGGAATAACTACGCAAGGGATGTTTGTGAAGTTTTATGAACAAACATCCCTTGCAACAAATACGTAGGTAGGCGTTCTAGTATAAGGGAAGTTGGTCGACGGAGCTGTTCTATCTACGCATCGTTGACCGACGCAACTGCGATCGATGTGAGGTTGACTGAGCAGTTTATCCTGCTCGTTTTAGCGTTGATTTGTGAGAGGGCATTGACAAGTGGGTTCAAGGTATCTGAACTATGACGGGTAAGAGCGGTGAAGTCAACAATATAACCTAGATATCGGGTCCTCCTCAGGCAATGCCTGTTAGATAACGTGCGTACGGCGTATGTAGCGGGAACATGTCGGAAGTGAGTGATATTGAAATATATATCCTTAAAAATTCTTCTTCAAAGCACTTTACCGCCACTCGGTTGGTTGTAATGGAGAAGCCTAATGGGAACAAGTTGTCACGGAATTCCTATTGCAGAGGTGCATTCACAGCCATTTCTGATTTTCCTACAGACAGCAATAATGAACAGTTCAACTGGTGATGTAGAAGCGATGGTGTGTTTGGGGTTGCATTCTGTACTACAACTGTAAGCGAAAGCAGCGTACCTTGCCTCTGAGCACGTCAGTGAGCAGTTGTATCAGATAGGCATTACTGAGAATGAAAGGGCGGTGAGAATTAACTATATCGCTGAACCGAAGAAGTTACTTGAAAGCTGTGGGCCCCGGGCAGCTCATTATTGCACCTTGTTCGGGAGGGGTTCTATTCCGTCCGTAGATATACTGTATTGATTGAACATCACCCACAATTGATCGCAGCTGTCGCATTCCTATAGACTTTCCAGTCGGTCCCTTTCGAAAAGTCCCGTCAGTGGCGGTGATATACACTACTAACGAGCCCTAATGAGAGCGAAACTCGAGTCTAGTGCTTCTTTTCGAAAGGTGCCGACTGGAGAGTCTATCGGAATGCGACAGCTTCGATCAACTGTGGGTGGTGTTCAATCTATATGAAAATCAAAATTGCTTACCACTCATCAATATACTGTATTCTAAGAAAATTACGCTGAGCATTCCAAAGGAGCACTTACCTATGTGGACTGTAATCCCACGTCACGATTAACGTACAAACAATAAACACAGGTGCGCACAGTGTTTTTCTTTGGATGAACCAACTACCACGATATCGTCTGTGTACGAGTAAGCTCAATCCAATGGGTGATGAACATCGTCAATAAAGCGTTGGAACCATTATACAGGATTGTTACGACAAAACGGCATGCGTAAAACTCAAAATTTCCAATGTTCTTATCACCGTTGTCCTCTAAAAATATCGAAATCGATATATAAGTTCGTACTAGATCGATTTTGATGATTATCCCCCTACTGGGTAGGATTAGTATGCTGTTCTGAATGTGAGGAATTGGCCACCTATCGGAAGTGGTTGTTTTGCTTAACGTGCGGCAGTCGTTGTTCCTCTCTTTAAGTACCATGAGTGACGACGACGTTCGTGAGCTAGTGGACGGACGAACAATGCTGAGCTGAAGCATGTGCTCCAATTTATCTTGGGCATTTTTTACCTTATTGGGCGCCCAGCGACATGGACGCCTCCACACTGACGACTTTCGTGTGAGATTGCAATGTGCGACTTCCGTTGTCTCGGCCAGTCATTCGTTGGCGAGTCGAATCAGTTGTAGGAATTTAGATAGGGGCTTCCCATGAGACTTATAAACCACGGGGTTGGATGGTACTGGACTGATCATAGCGGTTTGCCCCAAATACTGAGCTTCGTCGGGGTATCAAGTGACGGGCGCTAACTAACAAGTTGACATGTCTAAGCATACCATTGCACGTGATTTGAAAAGGAATATCCTTCACGAGTAAACCCGAGCGGACTTCACGGCAGTGACTACTGTTTAGGTTCTACAACCGTCCGGCGTTAATTTTAATGAGAGTAATGTTTGCAACTGGGAGTGAAGTGACGGATTCTACTCGCGGTTCCGTTACCGGCTGTGGAAAGGCGTCACCCTCAGCTTCTGTATCAGTCGGGAACCTCATTTCAGTGGTCAAAAGTTTTCAGTGTGAAAGGGTAACTAATCCGTTTGGCTTGCGGCCACTGTTGCTGTTATACACAGTCCAAATAATGTTGAAATTGGTTACTGCGAGTTTATAATTACTGGTACTACATCAAGGAGCTGCGAAACGAAAAACCAGTCACAGGTTTCAAAGTAAATGAATGACTGATTTTTATACCCAGAAACCCAATTTTTGTTTCTACTAAGAAATGTTTGACTATTTTTGTTGTCATATGTTTAGCGCCACACCTAATTGGTTAAAGATTTCCCACCGAAATTAATTTACCCGCTAGTCGAAGCCGACAAGTGCTGGTCGACAGTGAACAACGTCGCTTAAGAGGTCGGACGAAACTAGCGGCTTTGGCACGAAAGACGATTCGTAATAATGGGGTTGCCACTAAAATTAGCAGGCTATATCCTCCCTGTTCGGGACGATCTGGCTTCCTACGCATGGTTCATAAGCAACAGCATGTTGAATGCTAACATGTGACATTTCGATTACGTTTAATGTGAATTGACAGGTGCAGTTTTCAACACGTTTGCCGAGCAGGTCTGTTCATCTGAGTTTGACTTACATTGTGAACAAAAAGAGTTATAATTGAAAGGCTACAAAGCATTTAAACTTAGGGTTTGATATCAGGTGGGAATATGTGAATAAATGTGATACTTATGATGTCACGTTCGGTAGTGATGTTCGGCTTATAATAACTATTAATAAATAGAAGCGGACTTAGTTGAAGTATCACTTGAACATCACTCACAACTTATTGCAACTTCCACATCCCCACAAATCTTCCAACCAGCCTGTTTGAGAAGAAGTGCAGTATATTTGAGCTTTTTTCATTAGTACTGAATAGCCTCTCCATGACCGGGAGTTAAGCACTGACCACGTTCTGCTGAAGCAACCGTGTTGAACGTAACGTCATTGTCCACATATTAGGAACGACCAGATTGTCAACTGTACATGCTCAGTCACACTCACCTGTGAATGATGCTCATACTGCCCAAATGCCTTACAATACAACGCGGTAACTGTTCCTACCAGCTGTATTCGATAACTGTAAGACTGTGACTTCTTTCCAAGTTCCAAGAACAGAAATCACTGGACTCTGTTCTGATTACAGAGTGGTAGGGTATTGTGTATAATAGAACTTGCACGTCACTCGCAATTTACTTCAGTTTCACATTCACACGTACATGTCAGTTTGGTGTTTCTTCGGAAATGATTAGTTAGAGTCTACGTGAATGTGGAAGCTACCATCATATTGTTGTAAACCCTCCTAAACGACACGCTGGCTCGGTCTCCGTATAGTGGTGCGCTCGGTAAAATCGGATTCTCGCCCCGATAATAATTCACACGAAAATCTCGGTCCCGAATAGTACCGCGACTGTCCTGTATTCGCTCCCAGGGCAAACCAGAAGACGCGTTCAAAATAAGAAGCTTTGTTCCGCTACGAAACGGGTGCGGGGTAGGGCGACAAGTACAAGTTATTTATAGGGCACGTCATAAACACACATCCCCACCCCATCATGAGAAACAGTTAGGACCACCCATGTGTATAGCGGTATAAAAAAGTCTCAACCGATTTTGAACAGTTCTGCTAGTTCAGACTGAGTCGAGTGATTTTTTTTCCTTCGCTCTCACGATGGAGGCGCCCCTGGGACGGTCACAGGGTGGGGCGCCCTAACACCTCCCCCCTGAAGATTGTTAGATTCAGTCGTAAGACTGCTTGCGAGGATCGACTTGCATGGGTTTGACCGGTTTGCAGCATCTGTTCCTCCGCCGTCTCCACCCCATGGGATACTTGCGCTCATTGTCCTGCGACTGTAATGTCGGTTCTGTCGAATGTTCGGTTTCGTTAGGGCGTTTTTTTCTCAAGTCGAAAGTGTCCAGCAGTATATCGAGTTGTGTGCTCGCCGATTGTAAAGTACCGTGCACGAGCTCCGCGTCTTTGATTGTACTGTGTTTCCATTCCTGCATTGCGTCCTTCCCCTCTGTTTGAATGCGGAATCATATCGAAAACAGTCCTCAGTTTTCTACTGAACATGCATTCTGCCGGCGACTTGCCATCCGGGACGTTCGGATTTGGGGTTGTTCGGTAATTGGTCAAGGAGGTCTGTAAAACATAACTTGGAGGACCTTCTCCTCTGGCCTTCAACAACGCTCGTTTCAAAGTGTCGACAAATCTTTCGGCCTGTCCGTTCGACTGAGGATGGTAAACTGGGGATCGCATGTGTTGGATGTCTAGTCGTTGACAGTAGTTTTCAAAAATGGAAGAGGTGAACTGAGTTCCGTTGTCTGTTACCATCGTCTCTGGTAGTCCGAAGCAACTGAAGAGTTCCGATAGTTACTGTATAGTGTTGTCCGTACTCGGCTGTCATAGAATGTGAACCTCCGGCCACTTGGTGTAGGCGTCGACGATAACCAGATACGTTTGCCCATTGAGTGGTCCAGCAAAATCCATGTGGAGCCTTTGCCATGGTCTTCGAGCTGCTGGTCAAGAGTGCAGTTCACATTTCACAGGTTTTTTTGCAGCCAGACAACACGTTGCGCAGTTTTGGCAGTGGTTCTCAACTTGTTTATCCATTCGAGGCCAGTATGCAAAACTGCGCGCCAGTGACCTCATTCGGTTGATCCCTGGGTGCCCACTGTGGAATTGCTTGAGCACCTGTCGTTGGAGAGCTACAGGGACTGCTACTCTGTCGGCAAACATGATGCATCCGTCCACGATCGTAAGCGCTTCTCGACGGTGGAAGTATTCCCGTATGTCACCAATGAGGTCTGCGTGCGGCCAAGTAGTGCGGATGAACGTCATCACTTGTCTCAAAATAGGGTCCCGTTTAGTAGCCTCCTTGATCATCTCTGCTGTCACTGGGAGTGCATCAAGGTTCAATATTGACCGCTGCTATTACTGTGTCCTCGTCGTTCGGTGCCTGTGATCCAATGAGTCTGGATAAGGCGTCAGCTTGACCGAAGCTAGTTGTGGAACGGTACTGTATCGTGAAGTCATAGGCAAGAAGCATTGTTGTCCATCTTTGCAAGCGATTGGCCGTATAAACCGGAATTCCTTTCCTTGAGCCGAACACCGCGAGCAACGGTTTGTGATCCGTCAACAACGAAAAATGTCGCCCTACAACATTTTGTGAAATTTTCTTACGGCGAAGATTACAGCGAGGGCCTCCTCCTCGACCTGGCTGTAGTTTCGTTCAGGGGGTGTAAGCGACCTTGCTGGGTGCGCAATTGCCTT
>JTDE01002108.1:91037-109662 GCA_014338405.1 Paragonimus skrjabini miyazakii | reverse complement strand
CTGGATGGGGTCCTCGTGATCACACAAACCTCTGGTTGGCGACGCTATCCGAGATGGTGATGTGTCGCAGTCAATGGCTTACCTGTATCCCTGCCACTTTTACTTCTTCCTCTTAGTCTTTTTTTTAATAATGTTCAACCTTCTTAGTAGCGTTTTCTTCTAGGATGTTCCACGTCACTGTTGAGGTGGGCGGCGGCCCGAGCCACAGTACCTTCTGGTCAGGCTCATTGCTGCTGTGATGATGATGATGTCTGAAGGTAACATCACGAGCTGGACACTACCTTCGGAGATGCCGACGTAATTCACAAGAATAACGCAGAGCCGTTCTGTTTTGGTAAATTGCCTGTGGCTGCCGTACATTCGGTGTCATATGCCTTTGAGATGAGCGTTTGAGGGTACTCAGTGGTCTGTGGCGATATGGCGCAGGAGATTTGTTGATTATAAAAAGTGATTGTTGTTGGGCTAGTTCCAATTGTCTAGCTAACTCTACGGCTGAAGTGAGGTGCAAGGATTTATATTCGAGTAGACGCTGACGGACAGAATGGGTGTTTAAACCGCGAGTGAATGATTCGCGAACAAATTCTTCACGATAAATTCCAGCAGATACTGCTTGGAAATCACAGTCCGAGGCCAGTGTTCTGAGTTACTGAAGGAATTCAGTCAGACCTTCCCCGTTCTGTTGCTTATTAGGACATGTCGAGCAAAAATCTTATTTTTTGATTGTATGTAGAGATTCTTTAGTGTACCCGTGGCTATTTTATAAGAATCACATTCCGCGATGTGCTTTAACACGGATGAACTGACAATGAACGAGATTAGCCTATATCTGTTCCAATTTATTTGGCAACAGAAAGGATGTATTCGAATGTCTTCTGCGAGAGAAGCCGCTGAGCAGTTGCGGTAGGCGAATGAGGGTCAGTGTCGAAACGGTCATGACGTAGAATGCGATCAGCCATCATAAGTTGAGTAAATTGCAATGATTCGAAACGTACTTTCAACAGACTTACTAAAAGAGAATGTGAGTTGCCAAAACGATAGACTTTATTCAACTTGTAGACACGCCATATAGCTGCAATGCAAAATAAAGACCGTGATGTGTGATTAATAATGCAGACGAATGAGAGGATACAAGTGCATAACAAGTATTGAGTTAGAGTTGTTAAACCCTGTTTCAACGAGATAACAGATATCGACGGCCAGGGTCTCAAAAATACGTGCGGAGCTGCCTGCTGACCTATTTGCCTGTGTTCGTACACTACAGGTAGCAAGCTTGAATAGTGTTCAGGGAGTGGGTAAGTATTTGTCCTTCAGGCAAAGAAACCTCGGCTTTTAATACACTATCATTCCGGCTGTGACAGGAGTTGTGAGCAGCAAATGAGGTAAGTTTGAAAACAGGATTAGGGGGAAAGTCAACAGATAGAGGTATTTGACAAGGAAAAGTACCCAGTAGTGATTCGGTTCATACACCGTATGGAGTTCATCCATCAAAGATGCCCAGTACACCCTGCAGGACGTTCCGACAGATACAGCGTGGTAGTTCGAGGATTCGCTAACTTTTATGACCACAAAAGGAAACTGTGATGATAAACCAACCTTTTACAACTAAAATCACACCTTCAAGAAAACGCTCGGGACCTCCATTCCTCGGAAAATCCACAAACCTCATCAACCGAAAAGCAACGCACCGAATTTATTCACTCCGTGAAAATGTCTATAAAATGATGTTATATTTATTGGTTAACAATGACTTTGAGGGAAAAATGCAATTTCCATTGCCTAGAAGTAATCCAATCAGTCTGATTGATTGACTATTGTCCAAGTCAGCACATTGAGCCTTTGGGACACCGTATTCCAAACCTGCCTTTAGACTTGAAATCTGTTGAGACTTGCTCATCCTAAAACCAACGATGGTTGAGCTGATATGGTGGTTCTGTCCAGCCAGGAGGTCCAAGACTGTTAAGATGCCGGGGGCAGGTTTGGACGTCTTTGGCATGGGGTCCAGCTGTTCAACGTATCGGTGCACCTTGCCTACCCGTTGGTGTCGTTGATTACCGAGGTTATCCGTACGCCTTTTTCGTGAGTTTTCCGCAGTTGACGGAAACCGATGATGTGTATATGCTATACGGACCGTGCTCCCTCCCATTAAAGCATCTGAAACCGTTTCGTGAGGAGTCAACATACATTATCTCACAGTATCGCCAAAGAGCTTGTGTGTCATTTTATTAGAGACCCGACTACCAACCGTGAACTCACCACGTCCTGGTAGTACTATTGGTAATTGTGCGTGATTACTCACTTGTCGGGAGAACCCCACTTATTTGGCAGTTGTCCCCCACGTGGGAGGCCGTTCTCCTATCTGCAACCTGGGGACGCGCCCGGTAGCGTTGACCTAACCCGCCTGTTTATCGGTATATACATATATATAATGCTGTCTTCCGACAACGACCTCCTGAGGTGTACGAAAGTCGCCCGCTCTGGAAATAGTGCATAAGCGCATTGGGGATACCACATTCCACTTATGCGCTATTATTTCTTATACGGCATGTTGGAAAAGCACATGAATGCTACGAATTATTTCTTTGGCACTTTATTTTATTTCCATCACATGTTCACCGTATATTTGTCACTTGGCGGCGATGTGCAGAAGAGTAACGGACCAAACTATATTGGAGATAGGTAACCTTTAACTGCTGGTCAGCGTTTCTTTTCAGTGTGAACAATATCACCCTGGTCACTGGCTACAATATCTCTGGAATTGGGGATCCATATCCATTTGCTGAGGCTTTATTTTTATTGTTGGTAGTATTTCCGTTCAGTATTATCAATGCCAGTTGTTAGAATGAGCAACTCCTAACCGCTGGCTTCGAATATGAAGTCAGACGTGCCACAGTATTCCAGAACTTTACTGTTCATCCAACTACTCTGGTCGGATCTCGGTCAACCAACCGGATTGTGTAGAACATCTTCGGAAGGTTGTTCACCTTCTATCTTTTCTGGAAGATCGCTAGTAGCTTGTAAAAACAAACTCATTCGCGGCGATTTAGAACTTTTCGAATAGCCCCGTTTTTGCTATATAGTTTTGGTTCCTTCTGTTCTGCGCGTTTTAATTATCTGATAAACAGGCTAAAATGAGTCCTTCGTAAGTATCACCTACTGATTGGGTGTGGCATCAACCCTTTAAACTTTACTGAGCTAAAAACGAAACTTGTCACCGACACTTTCTACACTTTTTTTAGATGTGTCTAATAAATTTGGTTCCTTGACTAATTATTTGTTTGCAAGCATTTTGCTTTGCATCAGTTATGTGACAAAATAGCGACGTTTGCTTCGGGTCACGGTGGTGTCGTCTGATAAAAATCGCTGGTTGCCTTAAGGATTTATTAAGTTTATCTTCTTCATTATAGAGGACTGATCGCCATAACTTGTTGTGTTCTGATCTTACCACTTTCATCATAGCCGCGCTGTACTACCTGTTTCAATCGTTTAGAGAAGTGATGTGATTGTTGTTAGTCAACACCGATCGATTTGCGTCAGTCATAAAAGACTACTAAAGAAACGATATTATTGCACCTCATGTCTGACACTGCGCCATTCACGGTGAGACGATTATTTTCTTGTGTGAGCCCAAGCAGCATGGTTCGCAGTGCATTTGTAGGCACAATACATGATGGGTTTATTTTGCCTCCCGACTGTTCGACCTCTTTTTCTGCCGTGCCAGATAGGTAGGAGGAGACTTCCAAGTTTTGTTTTTCTTTCACATAACTGATGCTGAGACGAATATGAAGTCCTCTTAGACAATATTAACGTACAGCGCCTCCTAGTTGCAGGTTCATGTGTTTGAAAAGGTCAGTACATTCTTCTAACCAATCATGATCCGTTCTAATGGAAGGAGCTTTCGTATTGGTCGGATAAAAAGACAGTAGTCTACAAATAGAGCATGTATTCACCCGAACCTTCGGCCAGACAAGGTCAACAAAAACGCAGTTATATTTATGTAAAATTTTGACGTTGAATGTCACATGAGGGTGGGAACAATTATTCAAATATACCTCAGACTTTAGATTCGAAAAGAAACCTAGCAGGTTTAATGAGATCGGAGATTTCGACTTCTCTAGGAAGTCTATATCGCGGGGCTATCGATTGGAGTTAACAAACAGTAACTGTGTCTCCTCTCGAGGCGATCGGACAACCTGATCATTACTCACAGGCATAAGTGATTGAGCCTTCATATGTGATACTTCGGTCGTGCCCAATGTGAGGTCAATGGCGCAGTGATAAACACGGTTGCCTCATGAATAGCGTGGCCGTGATTCTAGTCCCGGCGGCAGTGGCGAGGATATGCACTACTGACGAGCTCTAACTGGAGCGAAACTCGAGTCTAGTGCTTCTGCTGTTCGAAAGGAGCCGACTGGATAGTCTATGAGAATGTGACAGCTGCGATCAATTGTGGGTGATGTTCAACTTGAAATTAACCAAATCCCCGACTACTCAGCTATATTTCTATAAAATTGTCACGTTTGAGTGTCATGAGAGCGGGAACAGTTATTCAAATAGGCCTTAAGTCCGTATCTCATGCATGTTATAAGATCAGTCAAATCTGACTTTAGATTCATTTTTTCGAGGTTAGTTTTACCCTACTGTTAACACTAAGGCAGTACTTCTCACTGCTAACTTCTATTTTCACTTCATCCCTGTATTCGTAATTGAGCTTTTCAAGTCGGTTTTGCCGGTGGCCGTCGTTTTTCATCGTTTTCTGCACAGCTATCGTTATCTTATAAGCGAGGATTCATCTGCCGAACTTGAGCTTAAGTTCTTTGTGATTAACCGACGTCCAGTCATTTGTTCTCATCACCATGTAGAGCCAGGTAGGCCTGTCGAGTATGAAGTATATTAGGACGTCATCCTTAAGATTGCTCAGTTCATGCACTTCAGTTAACGAGCTCATGATACAGGCGAATGTTGAGTATGCTATCTTCTCAAGTGGACCTATTGGATTGCCCATATTCAGTATATTTCTTGTAATTTGTCTACAAACACCAGGGGATAAGGCAACCTACTTTGGAGCTTGTCTTCATGGACTCGACACTTCTCCGCAGTTGAAGATTATGAAATCTAAGATACACATTGTTAGATGCACTATCAGGTGTGGTGTTGAACCGTACTCAATGATACCTCTGTATGCACTCCCATTTGTTCACGTGTAGCATTATGCTTATCCTAACACTAGGTTCTGTTGTGCATGTTGTGTACTACTCAACCGCGCTAATGAGTAGTGTGGCACGAAGAGGAAAGAATGACCCTCGTGCGGTGGTTACCTTAGGCATTCTATGGATTGGAAACTGGGAGCGACAGTCGAATTCGCATACATTGTCGACGTTATAGATAGTGTTAGGGTTCAGGGACGTGAATATTATTCGTTGTCTAATCGAGTTGTTTGTGAAATATGGAGGTGAAAGCCGCAAAGATGCTATGTTGTGGACGTCGTCTAAACTTTTTGCTATTTGGCTCATTCCTAAAAAATCGTCCTCATCGGGAAACAATGAAAGAACTGCAATCTAAGTTTTAACAGAGAGTTTGTTTACAGATAGTATGTAAAGTTGAAAAAGGGCTTTAAATTAGGATAGAGCAATCAAACAATTTAATGCGCATGATTTGTGACCGGATACCTTTCTCATCATATCAGATGTGTACGTTGAAAGTCAGTAGGTATGTAGGTATGTGGTAAATGTGTAACAAACTTATCTTCGCTTTATCCGAATCCTCTTCCATCAGAAGCTTCTTCATGAGGACTAAGATTTTGCATATAACTAGTGAACTCCGCTAGCATAGAGCTACCGGCTTGGTCTGATTTACTTCTTGACAATTTAAAACCGACCAATTTTGTATTACAAGTATCCAGTAGACCGAAACGAGAATGGTTGACTATCAGTATCGCAAAAGTGTGACCCCAGCTGAAACAGTGCCTTCCTACCAAAGCACCGTTAACGAGAATCGAGCTGAATTGGGCACGTTGGCTTGCGTTTGCAGTCCGTCCATCACCTTGGTTGCAAGGCTGTCAGTCCTCTGTTCGGTCTAAGGATTGAGGTTGTTGCGAGAACTTGTTCTGTTGAGCGACTGATCTCGAAGGTGTCGAAAAGTAAGTCCAGTGACAGTTGATTCTGAACTTGTCCAGTGTTTGAGGAATGGCTTGGGCAAAGTTGGTTCCGGTGGCGCACTCAGATGTCGTTTCTGACGTTTACTGCGTATAGGACCATGCCATTTCGTTGTTTGACTGTTACTGCTATCCAATGGGGGCAACCTGAGTGATAGTCCCTTGTATCGACTGGATCGCCGACGGCAAATCCACGTCGGGAGGGCTTCTGTGTATCTCCTGAGACTTTCTCCACTGGAATCATTGCATCAAACTTTGTCCTCAGCTTGCGGCCCACGACAGCTTCTGCAGACGAGTGTCCATTGGGAATCGCCGGATTCGGGTTGGTTCGGTAAGTGAGCAAGAACCTTTGCAACACTTACTCGGTCTGTCCCTCCCCGTGGGACTTCCTAAGTTCCCTCTTGAATGTGTCGACGAAGCGCTGGACATGACCGTTGGACAGTAGTGGTGAATGCAGATGCTGGATGTTGTTCTGGATACAGAACTCCTTAAACGTGATCAAGGTAAACTGCGACCCCTTGTTTGAGACAAGCGTCTCCGGGAGGCCATGTTGATTAAAAATCCGTCGTAGATCGTTGATGATAGTTGAGGTTGTGATGTGCGTCAGTGGGACGATCTCAGGCCACTTGGAGTATGCATCCACTAGAATGAGGTATACCATACCGTCGACGGGTCCCGCAAAATCCATATGGAGGCGTGACCACAGATATTCGGGTTGGTTCCATGGTTGAGGCTTTGCGCGTGCCATCGTTCAGTGACATCCTTGTGACAAAACTACGATTCTTTATTCCGCACCTTTAGACTGTGCGGTAGAATGTGGATGGTGTTTGGTGGCAAAAGTCTCAACTTGACGTTGAAAGTCTTAATGTCAGTGCGATAAAAAGATAATCGGAAAGTAGCCAGATTCGGCACTAGCTAGTAAGAATCGAACAGATTATGCGTTCATCCTTGGATTAATCGTACAATCGTAGTAGTCCTTTGATGAGAAGAAGAAAATTACCAAGGATCTCGGCTGTTTCCACTGTTTTACTTACCAATCTACGAGCGGCTTGGTAGTTCAGAAGACCAGCCGCCAGAGAATAAATACTGGTTAGGTGCCGAGGTAAAGCTGCATGGTAACTTGGCATGAGGATGAACCATTGAATGATGTGGAACAAATTCGGGGATGCAGCAGGGCACCGCACCTAGTTGTAGATGACCTAAATTTAGAAACCAAACAGTCACTCAGATTCGAACCCGGAATCATGAATGTAGCACGTCTCTCCGATGGTGGCGTGGCAGAATGATACGGAGTGGTACAGTTATCCACTTAATTGTGCTAGGCCACGGTATGCACTAGCCATTGTTTGAAATGATGACTGAATAAGAGGACTGCACATAGCTTTCTTGGTTTTCGGAGTTGATCGTGATGTCGGAAGCTGTGGACGGTCAGAAGCAAGTTAGACCGTTGTGGACAGAAGTAAACTTCCTGCGATTGGAATTGCTGACCTGGAAGGTGGTCCTCGGACCGTGCAAGGCACATTCGTTTCTATCGTCACCGACGGAAGCCGTCTTCTTGCTCCACTGTTTCGCGATATTGGCAATGTCTGTCGAAATGGATAAAACCAGAGGTAATGTCACAGTAATGTACTGCAAAAGGGGGTTGCTTCTAACTGATGACATTTGGTGAGGCCCGCTGCTTGAGAAAGACTGCTTGGATCGATCGGTTTGTTGGATCATGGCAATCGCGATTGGGACCGATCAAGAGCTCACATTTGTCCACGACCTTTTCAAGTTAAATATTGGACTGTCCTTGTCGATTTTGACCAAGAATTTGGTCCGATGGTCGATGTATCGCGGCGATTGCATACTGATATTGAACTGATACTCAAGTGGGATTCATGCTTTCGGTTGACAAAGGTGGTGAAATTCATACTACATAGCTTGGTCAACTGGAGACATTGGATTCGCCATTCGGACTGTAATGCGTTCTTCAGCTTATAGACCTTCTCATCATTGCTGTAGATCCGCTGATTGGCGTGGAGAATGCAGTTGGTGTATCGTAAATGTTCGGCTTAACCAAGCTTCCAGAGCTGCAAGTGAACCTTTGTTTCGTCAACCCGGTTAGCTAAGTCAACCGTTTGCATCAAGACTCGAAGCCGACATCGACCTAAAGATACTGATTATCAGAGACGTTCCCGGTAATGTGGTCTGTGGACGGAAGGTCCGATAAAAGAGAAGCCATACCCAGAGTACCAAACTGTGCAGCCGGCATGGCGAATCGGCTTCCTCATCATATGTTATAATTCCAGATCAGTAGACATTTTCCAGTAGCGAAAAAATCAAATCCTCGTCGCCAAGTATGTTGTGACCGTGTGTTCAACCGAAACGGAAAAATGACGAACAGTAAGAATACGGACGCACGTATACCATAATCGCACAGATTCAGCTGAGGAATCGTGATGTCTAAATGCTGTATGTTGACACCTAAACCAGAGACCCACAACAGGCACTAGGCTTCACTATATGTAGGTGAATTACAAACGTTATCTTCAGCGTTAGGTCAGTGCAACCGTCATAAACGGCTTTTTCTAACAATGCCGCGAACAGTTATAATTATGAAACTGTAAAAACTTCCTGAGTATTTAAAAAAAGAACAATTTCTAGGAGAAACAAGACTTTCCCCAGCAGCCCTTCGCAATTGGATCGTTGTAAGTGCTTTTTTCGGCAACCAGGAGCCGAAACGTTCGTTGGATCATGCCACAGCACGGCTTTAACGTCAACCTGTCTTCAAGAAACTTCAGTTTAACTACTTCCACACGATCTTGATTTGCTGTGATATGCGGTGCACAAGCTTGTGCATTGCATAGGTCCGGGGGATTATGATGGCCAGGACTCCGGGCCTTTTGAGTACAAACATGACAGACGGACCAAAAGAACAGGTCATGGGTTTGTGTGTCACTACTGACCGCGTAAGAGTGCTTAACTAGTAAGGCACAAGATCATGAGCTGACACCAACCATTTTCGTAGTGACAGCGCTACTGTCTTCCTAATAACGCGAGAAGAGGTTTAGAGTATATATTCCCAAATAAAATATTACTCCGACGGTTGACTGGCCGCCGACCTATTGCCTGATACAGTCGGCATACTTCAAAAGTCTGATTGGCTCCAGATACCTTCACTACGCACAGTGGTGACCAGAATCAGGTGGCGATTTTTTATCGACTGCCCCCTCGGGCTAATGAAGCCTCCCAATGTCAAGTGAATCAGGTTCTCGAATCATTTGTTCCGGGTAAGGTAATCCAAGGCAACCTTATCCTATTATCTTGCGGGTTTGACATGGGTCTGAGATTCGTAGTGGGGTTCCTCAAATCGACCTGCATAAACGACCCAGAAGCGTTAGAGGCTATTCTGACAACTCGGTCCACTTGTTTTCACCTTTCTCTTTTTCCGCTTCTACTTTCATTTTCTCGGAGCCCACTCAGCTGGTAAACATTAATGGTTTTAATGTCCGCATTCTCCTTCAAAGGTATTAACATGCCGCTCTCTCGAATCTGGAGCTGGGTGTGTGCTGTCTCCAAAACGTACTTATACGATCTTAGTGTTGTCATTGACTCGGTTTTGCTTTTGGACGAGAATATGGATCAGTTGTTCTTTCTCAGGGCTTCTGGCAAGGATGAATTCAGATCGTTTACTTGGTTGAGGGGCGTGTGACTGTCCACACCGTTGGTTAGGAATACTCTGACACGGTAATGTGTCGCTGTCAATATCGAGTATGTATGCGCGAGATTGCTAGCCATTCTCTCTTTTGAAGTCCTGCCTTGTTTTCATCTTCCTTTTCTCTCTTGTTCTGTGTCGCCATTGATTGGGTATTGAAGTCCGAGAAACTATACGCTTTGCGTTTACTTTTTTGCGAACGCCGTATCGTTCCTTAGGACGTTGTCGGTGGCTAAATATAAAACTAACGGATAACCGCATGATGCTAGTGTAGAATTTTTTCATAGTCACGAAGTTGTTGCGTCGTTTCGGATAACATCATACAGAAATTTGGCAATCTAGTGCTGAATGATTCGTGCGCTCGAGAGCTCTGAGAACAGGCTGAGTACTCTGCGGTTGTAGCCTCACATGTGGAAAGTTGTCTTCAGTTTACATCGGAGTAGACGATTTGCAGGAGAGTGTCTGCGTAGGATATGTTTTCTAATTTTTTCGTTAAGTCGCTATCATGGATTTTATATGCTGGATCATGTTCTCTTGAGAGGACGTACCTCCTGGCGTCATCGTGCACTTCTCAAAGTGCGGCACAGGTCCCTACAGGCCGTCGGGAGTTGTAATTCTTGACTGACGAAATCATCATATAAAAGACGTCGAACGTTGGCAGGTCTTAATAATACAGTCTTTCAAGATTACCTAACTGTTCTATTTCATGAGGTGCATGCAGGTGATGCTGTGAGCGCAAATGATGCCGAAGTGGGGATCACGTGGACGGTGTACCCTCGTTGATTATACTTCCTCCATTTAGAGCAACATTCGAAAGTCCGACAGTATGCACTGGTGTACTTATCAATGACTACTCTGCAGCTAACAGGTTTGCAGGAAGTTTGTGTGCCCGGAAAATATTAGCAAAAAGGCCGTTTGACTTTCCGCAGCCAGATGCTGGCATAATTTCTGTTGCCGGGAGTTGCTACGAAAGTTATGGTTGATAAAGTCTGAGTTTATCAAACACAGTTGTCAGTGTGGAACGCTGTACGGAGAGAAGTGATCTGACATGTTCAGTGAGATAGACCATCTATTAGGTGAGCTGAACTGGTGCCGACCTCTGCATATATATATATATATATATATATACATATATATATATACATAGTTGGTTTAACATTGGTTAACATTCTTGGTTTTGCCAATCATTTGTGGTATATATATATGCCACAAATGATTGGCTAAGCCGACAAGTCCGTCTCGAAAACAGTGTGCCGAATCCATGCACAACTTTTCAGTGCATCTGTTGATATCTGATGGAAAGGCTGTTCTGGTAAAAGGTTCAAGGTTCAGTCGTGCAAATGAATCTACAACAGAATTCATTGCATTTCAAGGCATTTGGTTTGCTTGAGTAGCGGAATCTAAGTCAGCATTGCACCTTGCACTTAATGAACTTCCGCCAGTGTCCACAATCCTCTCAATGATTGATCGTTGTTACCTGTTGTTTAGCTACCTTTGTAGGAATGCAGTTGCTTGCAGTCCATCTCTTGTCGCTTCAGTTGTCACAGTTATTCTATCGCCAATAGCTCTGCATGCTAAATGTTAATTTACTCGCGTGTGCGGTTTTGTTTGTCACTCTCGAACTTCTTCAAAATATCACTCTGTCGCTAAGGGTAACTCTGGTTGGCGAAGACCATTCTGGCCTCAGGAGTTCGAGTGTCTGTTTCATTTTCTTTGCCTCTATCGTTGTTAATGCAATTCACCAAATACGTAGACGGATTAATCACGATTCCAGTATCCATTAGTTGACCCCTCCAGCGCCGCAGGGTTTTGAAACAGTACATTTCGAGGCTAAGGAGGTTTGTGTTGGGATTGTATGAATACTGGTCAGTGTCGCACTATTTTTTCCGTGCCTAAATTTACAGAATGGGTAAACAGCTCAAAAGTGCACCGATATTGACGCTGAATATGCTTGACGGCTCTCAGCGGACACAAACCTGAACCGATGTGTGAACATAGAACGCTGATGATGTGTTTATATCTGTTTAGCATGCCCTTATCTTCTATTTCTGCATGGTGTGAGTTAACCTAGTATATCTGGCGCACTTTTTACGTCACAAAAACGGCGAATGCCAACAGGTGGTACTTCTGATTGCTTTAGAGTTTTGTGGAATAAAAAGCCGGTCTTCGGACGAAATCTGTGCTTTTCCCTGTCGGCTTTCCGAACAGTAGCAAGCCAATCCACTGTTGATAGCAGATCCATTTAAGTCTTCTGCTTTCCATAAGTGTCTGGTTATTCCGGTATGTGGTAGTCAACTATTTATTTTAGCTCGAGTGGGTGCTGTGTCGTGCACAGTTTGTTCGAATCTTGACTTATTCCATCGATCGTTAATAAAAATACTCTCCTTGATGTTATTTGAGCCAGCGACCTCATAGCGTTTGAGAGCTAAGATGCATCCTCTGGCCTCCGTTTTCATAGGCAGTTCTAAATGGACGAGTCAAGTCACAGCTTTGTGGATGGGCGTAGTTGAAACGATGACCCACATAAATTTCCCTTGCATTGCTTTAATCAGCGACGTGACCTTGATATATTAGAAGTAGGTTTGGTTCTTCTTCGTTGGTAGAACCGTTGACATTAGCTGGGTCGACTACGTGGGATAGTTAGCTTGTATTATGCGATGCGCTGGCGGCTTTCTTAACCTTCTCAGCAGGCCAAACTTCTTCGTAGATGATTGACCTATGTCCTGGCTTCCCACGAGTTTCTCATTGGTTTCCCCGATGCATTAGAGGTGTGTACTGGGAACACACTATCTGCAACGACGAAATTCTCCACGGACAACCCTGTCTTTTCTCCATCATACATTATTATCAACTTTTATTATTATTATTAACTTATTGTTGTGGTACGTGTGCGGATCGTAGGTGTCAGTTTTTCCGGTAACGCGCAGTTTTTCGCATGTGTACTGTAGTGTATTGTAATGCGAATCAGTCTTGGTTCAGTTACGATAGCCCAGGTCACTACGCGCGTGGTTAGCGATTGCTGTCGGGTTGTTTTGATTTGTCAGTTTGGTAGCTATTCACTTCATCGGATAAGATAGTCTTCGACGTTTATTGCACAATACGAAAGTGCACCATCGTTGTAAGTCCACCGTGGACGCTGTGGGTCAGTGACTGGTAGATATTCCTCGAGCGTGTGGAGGTATGATTTACTAGGAAATGACAGATAGTACAGTGCTCCCGGAAAGAGACCGTTCCGGAAAGCAATTGTCCAAAGTACACTGTTTTTGTTGTAGCTGTCCCCATTGAAAAAGAAAAAACTTCCTACAATCATACGGGAAACGCTGCTGAGCCCAATAAAAAAAGTAGATCGACGGTCTTTTTGAACCAGACCTAGCTGATTTATTCCTTGACCTCAGTCTGTTCGTTCATAAGTGTTATTCAGGCACCAACCTGACATATGAAGTAGGATGTACACTCGATCGAATAACGTACGGTGGTTTTGTTCCTCAAACGGTTCTAACCTCGCTCTCGCCGAATAAACGCTACAAGGTGCGAACGTTTTTTGGCGTGACTACTCGCAAGGCTTATCGGTTTACATTTTGACACCTAGGCACTTAGCTTTTTTGACTCAACTGACGGAATTGCTTTGTAACCTAAAAGATATTCTACCGAAAAACAAAGGTGAACATCACGTTTGATCACTTGTTTGTAACTTAAAGCAGTATTCAACTAACCTTGGTCCCAAACCCACATAAAACGATGGCCATAATGTTTTTTTGCCAATCGAAAGCTCCCGGGTACAAGTAATCGGTATTTTGCTTTCTGTATGCCTGGGTGATTTGGCTGCTTCAGCTCGCGTGTGCTGCTGACGTTACACGACAGCGACTACCGGGTACTGTCTGTTACTTTGCTTTTTATCTCCATGTGGCTCGTTTATCATCTCATATAGTCTTTGTCTTGTTAACAACAACATATGCCTTACTATCGTTTACCTCAGTGCGCGACCCTATATCATCGTCCGGTGATCACATAATCGTCACAATGTGCTACTTCCATCGTGGATTTTAGTGTTGCAAAAGTGGAACTTGTGAATTGATTAGGTGACACGTTACGTCGTCAGTTAGGCGAGCTCACCGGGCGTTTATTTGTCCAACAAATTACTCCCGACAGTCGTACTTAGCACCGTTCTTGGTTTACCAATATGCTTTCGACTGCCCACTAAGAAATTTGGAGATCTATTCATCAACGATGCGTGGAGTAATGGATATTTATTTGTCGTGCTTGGTGTTAAGTCCTTTGAGCATTTTATTAATATTTCGGCCATTCTTGGAAAATAAAATTAATCCGATTACATTCCTTTTTCGTCAAACAAGGTCTGGCGCTCTTTTTTTTCCTAGTTCCATTTATGTCCCTGTTGGTTGTTTACGCCCCTTGGTCATTTGAAGTTGAAACTCACTGTAACCTTGAATCACGAGGCTTTTTCAAGCCTAGCACTACTCCGACGGACAATTGTGCTGTCCTATATGAAACCCATTTTGCTTCATTTCCGTCACGGTAGCCAAACCGACAAACCAGTAAACGAGATCACTCAGTTGTATCCCAATCATTAGTCAGCCAGAGATCACCACAGCCCGTCGCGTCGTATACTGTATTGCATTGATTGGTTGTTTCTGTTCGAGGGATTGAAATAATTAAAGGCTTAATCGAAAAGATAACGGTAGGGTTCAGTTGTAATGCGAAAAGTAACTGTTTGTGCATTGAGGCACTTGAAATGACGACCTGTGATTAGAAGAACGATTATGGTCCTCTACCGGAACCATTGGCTTCATGACCCCTGCATCGTTAGATCGCGTTTGAATATTAACGAATCAGAGAGGGGAATTATTTTTCCAAAATTGGTAGCCGGTTTTGTTTCGGTTTCCAATTTTTGTATATGGGACGGATTTCTCCGGCCTTTGCAGGTTTGTCTGTCACATCCGAGTGGCGATCCAGTGCCCTCCATATTAGCCCAGTGAGTCATCGATGCGCACAAATCGCCTCGATTTCTGACGTCGCTCAACACCTTGCTAAGTTCCAATCTTAATCATTTTCTCATGTGGATTTGATTTATCAAAGAAAACGATGAGTTTTGTGTGATCGGTGACCCGTATCATTTTCACCTTTTTGATTTCGTTTATTAGTTTTCCATCGCATTTACTTGGTTTGTTTGCACAACTGGATGATGCTCCGAGGCCAACTTAAATGTATAGGGCAAACATGTGAGACCATTCTGGTTGAACAGAATTATCATACATGTTTGCATGTCAGCATATTCTTTATTCTGTTGCATTTTGGTTTTGGTACATTATTTTGTCGGCATATAGAAATTTGCGCGATTACGTATGGTAACCATCAGGTTCACTTTTTAACCACGTTAAGAATGTTCATAGCAAGATATTTCCCTATTTCGTAAAGCGAAGCTTTTTTGATAAACTTTGTAAAATATCTGTGAGGCATATCCAGACTTTGTTTCTTTTCATCGTGCCGTAGTGGCTACCGTTGTTTCAGGTGCGTGCCAGTTAGTGTTTGCCTCACCAAAAAATCATCCTTTTTGTTGTGCTTATCTCAGTACATCTACCTCTTAATTCCGATTGGGACCTTTCGCTCCGCCATTCTAACATGGCTTGTACATATGCGATTTTTAAAAACCTCACTATCTCGTACAGATCTCCGCAGTTACGCTCTTTATGTTTCTGTTTGCGTCCTTACGGTTGTCTTTGTTTGCCAAGTTTGTGGTAAAATCATTGACTTTCGTGCGGTATTCCATCAGATCAGAAGTAGACATTATCAACAGTGTTCAGTTATCAGAACAAGTCTGATTGTGGTATTAAAAATTTCTTAAATTGCACCGTTTGTGACGTGCTCGCCAATTCTAAGGACAATTTTTTGTTGATGTTTGGAAACACAACCTCGTCTATGTGTCAGTTTTGTGTTCTTTACCTAATTTTTCTGTATTTTGCCTTCCAGCCCGGTGACTGTCGCTGTGGTTTGCATCATGCGGTATGGAACTTAGTGGAATGAACAAAGTTTCTGAAGACAAGCAGTGCACTCTCATCAATCCTACAGCGTCATGCCCGCAACACATTTTCAACAGGCTTTCTTGTAATTCTATTTCGGACTTGACGGAGCGGCCTAATTCCCGATCTGCGACTACTAACCATGCAGTGTTAGTCGAGAATTTAGCATGCTCTCTGACAGGGGAGTTGAAAGAGGCCCTTCTCCTGAAAGCTTCACTGAAAACTCAGATAGAAAACCACAAGGATTTTTCCTCATTAAGTGTAAACGAAAATTCTTTCGTTGATTTTCCTCACGTTCCCGATCGTACAAATGAGTCAAGCGATGTCATTAGTCAACAGAAGTTTTTCAAATGTCCCAACATTTGTGAAGAGACCGTTGAGACTGAAAACTCCTTCGCGCCGAGGGGGGCTAATTCTACCCCAGTGATTTATTCTTCACCTTCGCCTGTGCCAAGTTCAAGTTTCTTCGCTTCTGATTCTCAGCTTGTGAATGGATCTACTTCCGTTTCCTCTTTGGCTGGGACTGTGGAATGCACTACACCAATCGGTGAGACTTCATTCGATATCAATGGGCGTTCGGGATCGCACACTCCTGCATCTCCTTTCGATACTGATCGCACCAGGATGGATCTTAATAAACTGGATGATACGATCGATTATGTTTTATCTCACGCACGCAGTGACGATCCATGTGAAGGAATGTTCGTGCTGATGTGCCGTATGCGCGAACCCACACATCTTTCGTCTCCTAACTTGCGAGCAAACACTCCAAGTTCCGGTCACCTCGCTTCGCCTTCTCCATCACCAACTCCATCCTCACCCCATTCCTCTCACGTCACATCCTCTCCTATGCTTAACCCAGTCAATAAACCTCATTCATTCTTACAGTCCAGTAACATGCCCAACGTTGTGGTGTCACATTCCTTATCACGGTATGTCCTAGATCAGTGTGCTGGACCACTGCAGTTCACTTCATCCGCTGCCAGCTCCCAATACGTCCCTGTCCAGTGCAATACTCAACCTCCTGTGTCTTTTGTTCACCTTTATTCCGATCCATCCAACGCAGCAGGAGTTCAGATCTCAGAACGCCTTTCCATAACTCAAATTAGTCAGCCGATCACAGCCCCCACGCAAATGGTCTTCCAACACGTGTCACATGGATTGCCTAATCACATCGGTCAACAGCCTGCGCACTCTGTTATGTCTAGTTTCTCCTCGCCCACTTCGACAATACTACAGCGGAATTGCAATTCCTTAATTTCGCCTGGAAAAGTGAATTTGGCACATTCGACAACGAACCAAGTATCGAAAATGACATCCATGTCCCCGGTTAATCGCACGACGACGTTCTACTCTCCCCCCGAACCGGACGCTGTCATGCCCAACCGGACCGTTTTAATCAGTCCGCCAGGTTCTCTTTGTTGTGTTGTACAAAATCCTGATCTGTCCTCTTCAACAACACGCACATACCTTCCCGATGGCGTTGCCTCTGTGACCTGTTCTTCCCTGATAGCTGTAGAACGGAAGCCTTTTGTGCAATCTCCAGTTTCCGTTTCTTTTCGTCAGCCTGTTGCCCCTGCTCAATCAATTGTTCCTTCGTGCATATCATCACCTCACGCAAACTGTGTTAAACCAGTTGTGCCTGATCAAACCATTCCGTTAGTTAATACTATCTCTTCGGCAGCACAAAACGGCAGTATCGGAGGCTCGAAAAAGCGTAGTAATTCCACCACCACTGGCGCATCAAAGCGAAGAAAGACATCCGCATCCACGTCGGCACTTTCCTCGATGACGATTGCCGGTTCTACGGGTTTGAACAAGGCTATTCCAGTTGATCATTCTGCATCGTCTAACAGGATAGCACAGGAATGTTTGGAGAAGCTGAAGATCAATGACATCAAATCCTTGGTATCGGCACCGGTGCTTAAACCTTATTCAGTGGTTTTGCCCCCGGCAGGCGGGTCTGATTCCATTGAGTCAGGTCAGAACGAGGAAGATGAACAGTTAATGTTAGCAAGAAAAGCTCTGAAGTATGTTCGTGGGGCTATGTCATTGCCAATGTCGAAGTGTTTTGTATCCGGTAATTCGTCGGAACAAATGGATTCTTTCATCGTTCGACATTTGCAGTCAACGGCTCCGTGCGGTCCTCTTTTACGGGGGGCCAATCACCATCCGATTCCTACCGCTCCTGCAGTTTGTCCATCCCCTGAACCGCTCTCTTTCGAGAATCATATGATGGCCTTGTTTTCGAGCATTCACAAGTCTCCGAAAGAGGAAGACAAACTGGGCAATTTCAGTGATACGAAACAACATGCGAGCGCCTCTGTCGGATCGTCTTTCGCACCGAAGTTGCTACCAATCTTTTCCGAAGCTACTTCAACTTCGGAGAAGCCAGATCCTGAGAGGTCGACACCTCCGCTTCCGTTGTTCCATATGCCCAACCCTAAACTGATATGTGAACCAGTCCGTTTGCTAGATAACGACCGAGTACAGTCGAAGCTTATCGGTACAAATATCCTTGATCTCGGATCTTCGCCAATACAAACGTCGAGTTCGGAATACTCGATGTACAAATGCGATGAATTCGAGGGTAACAAAAGTCCGCTCGTGGATTCCGAGACTGGTGAAGTTTTGGCTGATCATCTGCCGTCTCCTGCTGTTCAACAGACTCCTGATAAGCTTCACATTGCGTTTACTATCAATCCTTCCATGACCGGTGGTATACCCCGGATAATACGGCGC
>JTDE01002108.1:69226-90937 GCA_014338405.1 Paragonimus skrjabini miyazakii | reverse complement strand
TGGGTGTTGAGCAAGACTCTGTTTGTTATCAAGTTACACGATCCGGGGCGCAGATCACAGTAGATCAAAAGCAAACACAAAATGAAAGTTTGGTACGTGATTTAGAGAGTCAACTTCGAGAACATTTCACTCCATTGTCATTGAGACTTGAAACAGCACCGTTCCAAAATCCTTCCTCCTTGCAGCCGGCTGATACTCCTCTCACCGTTCAACTGGATTCGGTTCTCCGTCAACCAGAACAGTCCATCGATATCTCTCACCCTGTTTCTAAACAACCAACCGAAGGTGTTATGACTATTAAGGCCGAAAATCAGACATCAAGTGGTATAGAGTTTACCCGATATTTGGAAGAACCTGTCAGTATTGTGTCCCTTCTGGCTAATAAGCATACGGTGACTAGGCCATGCCAGTATTGTGATAAAATGGTTTCGCCGGATACAGGCTGTCGCAAATATCTAGAGGATTTGGCCACGCTGACTGGATTAACAGCAAAATCAGACAATACAGAGGAGTATATTTTTTGTTCTGAGGATTGCGTGCGTGAGTTTGTCCGTCGGTGTTCTTCATTGGATCCTCTGACCTATTCGGGGCATGAAACAAATGGTTTTTCTTCCACTGAGTCCCGTCTGTCATCGACGCTGGTGTGCGATCTTCCCTCGGCTGTCCCGGTTGTCCTGCAGAATTGCCCCTTGAGAGGTATGAAGAATGTTAAGCGCCTACAATTTGGCTTGCAACACACGGTTGCAGGTCACAAGCGTCGATGGAGCGCTGTGGGTTCATTGAAACATAAACGGTGGAGAGGCTGTAGATGGCGTGCGTTTTCCCCGGATTTTCTCCCTTCCACCACCAGAGTGGCATCCAACAATGGTTTAAGTGAGTCAGAAATTCTCAGCCTACTTTCGCAAAACAGTTCAAGACTGCGAGATCCAGCCTCCATGGACTCGAGAAGTTGCGCACTGTGTGACGTGAAAGGTGATGCCCCTGAGAACAGTGTTGGTCGACTTTTACCTTTGAATGTTAACCAGTGGTTGCATATCAACTGCGCTCTTTGGTGCTACGAGGTCTACGAAACGCTTGGTGGATCTTTGAATAATGTGGATAGTTGGATCAAGAAGTCGATGGAGACTAATTGTACCCATTGTGGTCGTGTAGGCGCGGGTCTGCCGTGTTACAATCCTAGGTGTACATTCATCTATCATGTGTCTTGTGCGGTATCTATAGGTTGCATGTTCTTCACTGACCGTGGGATGTACTGCCCCCAACATCAGCCACGAGAGGCACATCCGATGCAACTACCATCACTCGTTGTGAACCGACGAGTCTACATTGCGCGTGACGAGAACACACAAGTTGGCAGTGTCATTCACGAAGATGATCGGACTAGTGTGGTTCGCATCGGAACTGTTTGTTTACATCGTGTCGGTCAACTCTTGCCCCATCAAATTGAAAGCGGCCACTTTCACACACGGCGATACATCTATCCTGTCGGCTTCCGTTCGACTAGGATTTACTGGTCTATGCGGGTGCCCCGTTGTCGAGCTCGTTACATTTGCGAAATTATGGAAGCCAATGGACGTCCCTTGTTTCGTGTGACTGCTATTGATAGGGGCATGGAGAACGAATCTGTGGAACACGAAGCATGTGCCGGTGCTTGGCAGCCAATCCTTTCCAAAATCGAAGTATTACGTGAGCAGAGTGCATTAATTCGGCTTTTTTCACAACATCTGAAAGGAGAAGATCTCTATGGTTTGTCAGAACCTCATATTGTGCGTGCTGTAGAATCGTTACCCGGTGTGGACTGTTTACGTGATTACGTCTTCAACTTTGGTCGAATGGAGCTCATTCCGGAGATGCCGCTAGCAATCAATCCATCTGGTTGTGCTCGTGCGGAACCGAAAATGCAAACTTACGTTAAGCGTTCTGCACACAGTTCTCACTCTAGTTCTGCGCCTACGGGATTTCGTACCGCTCTACCTGGACTTAGGCGATCGGCTCAACCCAATTTATCCGGCATGACTGTCAACGAATGCTCGAAGCAATACCAGAGTAGTCGATCACAACAGTACAGACGTCTCAAAAGTGAAGTTTCTTGCAACGTGATTCTTGGCCGGTCTCGAATCCAAGGTCTTGGTCTCTTTGCTGCTCGTGACTTGGAACCACAGACTATGGTAATCGAATATATCGGGGAACTTATCAGACAAGAGCTGGCTAACAAACGAGAAAAGTACTACGAGGCACATAACAGAGGCATATACATGTTCCGACTTAATGATGATACGGTGATCGATGCTACCGTGTGTGGTGGCCTAGCACGCTATATCAATCACTCTTGCCAACCAAACTGCTTCACGGAATATGTGAATTTCGGTGATCACTCTCATATTGTTATCATTACTAACCGGCATATTGACAAGGGCGAGGAGTTAGGCTACGATTACAATTTCGATCTCGAGGACGGAGGCAGCAAGATTCCCTGCCTTTGCAGAGCCCCGAACTGCCGAAAGTGGATGAATTGAACACGTGTGTCTTCATCCCAAACACCATCGACCCCGGTGACTCCCTGGTCGCACCATCGTGTTCGTTTTGTCCTTTACTTCTCATTCAGTGCCTGTTGACATCCACTCTTGTACATTGTTGTGTCGGCTGTCCCAGTTCTTTGATGTTGCTCATTACGTCCCACCCATGATTTCTCAACCTGTATAGCCCTAACGTTTTTTTTATACTTCTCTACTTTTGTTGAGTGTTATTTATCTTCTGCTTTCACTCACAACTTCAGCTAGTGATATCCGCCTATGCACATCCATTTGAATTGTAAAGTGATCATCCCTCCCCTCACTCCTGCAACTTCGGTTCCGTTTTATTTTTGTTGGCTCTGCTTGTACAGTGGATACTTCATCCGTCTTTTGCTTGGCCTCTTTTCTCGTTCTTGTTGCCACTTGGCTCGGCAGATTGTATAGTAAAACCGCGTGTGTACAGCCCAAACTTGCCGATCATGTAGACGAACAGTTTTCTGCACATTCCGTTTTCGTGCTTGTGTACATACTAGCTGAGAATTGTGTCCCCGGGCGCTTTTGCTACGGTCTTTTTCTAGGGTTCTTTATTTACGCTCTTTGGTGTGCAAGCAAGCAGCTCTTTTCACTCTTCATATCATGCACACATTTGGTGATGGTGTTCGCGGTCGTCCAGTCTTTTATATCCACATCTGTGCATATATTTATGTCTTAATGTGTGCATAGTTTCCTTGATAGACATTTTCAAAAGAACCCTAACTACTTTCCAGATATCACCAGGACTGCTACTTTTTACTATCATTTGTGGCACAGATATTGGAGCATTGATCTGCTGACCCGACACGCTTGCACCCGTTGTATCTATCATGCCTGTACACGCATGCATTTGAATATTAAAAACTTGCCGTACTTAATCTGATCACGATACTCTCAATTGTTGTTTCCGTTCTGCCCTGATCGATCATGGCTCTTACCAGTCTGATAATTTTGGAATTCTAATGCGATGGTATACGCTGTTCTGACTAGTTTTACCGTAATCGTTCTTAGAACATCAATTCCTCTCGGAATCAAAATTGATTGATTGATTGATTTTATGCTGCTGACTGACGCCTAATGTGGTATATCCTTAGAACTATTTGTGCGTCTTAATACTACTCGTTTATCGTTTTAACCGCAGATTTATCGAGTGTTCGTTGCTTGTCCGTCGTATGTTCAGAATGAGATCTGGGTCGCCCGTAACCGTAAGTAGCTGATAACCCATCGGGACTTTGGTTTGTGGTAATTGAAACCCACTCACATGTAATCGCAGCTTTCTCGCTTACTTGGTTTTCTTATGTTAGTCTCTTTCGAAAAGAGGCATTCACCTCGAGTTTCACCTGTGTGAGCCCACCAGTAGTGTGACCGATCGTTAGACAGAGGCTCGCGTTCTCGTAAGTCAATCGTGTTGACCGCCACGTCATTAATCTCACATAATACACGACATTCAGACATTAGCTCACTTGGGAATGTCTTCTCTTTGAGCGATCGGGCAATCGAAGCATTAGTTAGACAGATGTGTCTATGCTTTTCCATATGACAGTCCGACCATGCCTGGTAATAGGTGAATGACGCGATGGTCGACATGGTCTAACCCCCTACCTTTTCGAAGATGTGTACTGTTAACAAAAACAGCTCGACCTCAGTGCCCCCTTTCGACGACAGCTGGCCGAAAACTCAGAATGCGAAAACTGACCAAATATAGGTTTTCATTTCGTTCTGACCTTGAGTCATCGCACAACGAAACTAGATCCTGACGCGCTTTGACGGTTTGCGCTTCTCGATTACTAAGCTGGATAGTGTTACCGTCACACTCAACCACTCATTATCGGGAAGGTTAGTGGGTAGAAGTCTGACAAACCACAGTTTCCTGGTCTTTCAATTTGGAGGTTAGAAGAAGATTGACATCTTTTTCCGGAAATGTACCAGTTTCCGCACACCTACCTTGCGGTGCAGGCTTTCGAACCAAGGGCTTTGCTTGAGTACCCTGATCGTTCTGTCTAGGTCTGGGTGTCCTTGCAGTATCTTAGTCCACATACAACTGTGTGGGTACTCACAACACCACCAAATCCGTTCTGCGTCGACCGTCTCGTAGTATAAACCTGGTCGTCTTATTTGCTGCATATAACGGTGAATAGGCGTCAACATGCTACTGCCTCACTGTCCTATCAAACCTAGCTCTCGGGCCCGTCCCAGTCCCCGTTTCTAGTGGTTATTCTGGAGGTCTGATAATAGATATAGCTAGTCATAGTAAGATTGGGTCGGTAGGTCTCTTACCATCCAACCTCGTCTCTCTCTCTTCCCTTGCTTAGACCTAGAAGGCGAATTAATATGGGTGCTTACAACGTTCGCACTCAACGGGCCGCTCTTGCATGGACGTTGGGCTTGGATGTCGGCCAGAGAGTATTCAACGTATGGAACTAACAGAACCCGCAGTTCTCACCCTGAAGATCCTAACAGCTGCTGGATCGAGATCTCAGGCAATTTAGAAAGCAGGTATTGTGGCATGCGGCATGGCGATACATGTATTGAACAGATTGGATTTCGGGAAACATTCTCCCATGTTGTGGCCACTCGATAATCGTTTTCATATTCAAGGAAGGAGTCCGACACTTTTAGGAAAACCATAGAGGAATCAGCTCGACTTCAGTTATTTCTGGCATCGACCATACTTCGTTGACTCATTGTAGCTCAGGAGACAAACACTAGGGAAAAACAGTCGGGGTTTCGCCGTGGACGAAGATGCATTGACCCAATTTTCGCTCTTTGGTATGTTTTGGAACAGCGTGTTGTTTGCCGCCGGCCAACAGTTGCCTTGTTTCTGGGTTAGGAGGGTGCGTTTAATTCGGTGGATTGTTCTACACTTTTGGAGTTGATTAAACTTGAGGGTTTACCGACGCAGTATGTGGACATACTGTCGGTGCTATATTCGTGTAATTTAGCTCCGGTTAGGGTTTACAGTGAACTGACAACTTCAGCACCAGAGGCGATGCGCCTCAAATCTGTCCACTTCACCGTTTTTGTTTAATTTGGTCATTAGTGAGCAAGGTGCCGGCGTGGATCTGCTACCTTTTGGAGGACCGATCGATCTATATTATGCTGACGACGAGATGTTGCTGTTTGGCAACTTTCATACAGCCCAAACTGTGCTGGAAGCTATTTCTCATTGCCAAGTACTTCGGAATGCGCTTTGCATCCTCAAAATGCACAGTGTTTCTGGAAGGTTGCTGTGGTTACGTAGATTTGTTGTTAGATACTTACGTTATTGAAGTGGTTGACTGGTTTATGTGAGCGGCGGCGGCAGAGGTGTAGTGAATAAGATAGAAGCCCGTATCTCTAACGCTATGGCGGTATTCTCTAGTTTGAGACATCTCTGACTACTGGCATGTTTCTGAGGCTTGAGGTTCGCGTATATAAGACGACAATGAAGGATATGTTTAGGATTTAACTATATTTGGCTTGGAACAACACCAGTTTCCATCTGTTAGAAAAGGGGGCTACTTTAATTTACGGCTGCGAAACTTGGCCTCTCAGGTTAGAGGACCACCGGTCTCTGCATTCGATCGTTCGCATCGGGTGACATCAACGAGTTGTTTAGAAGGCGAGTATTTGGTAGAGATTGCCAATCTATTTCTTTTGTTCAGTCTTCACGTTTACACAGACTTAGATGGTTAAGCCCTGTACTAAGAATGCTAGATTGTTGTTTGCCACATCGAGCGCTCTCCCGATGCTACGGTCGACTGACCTAAGGTGCGATGCGGACAAATTTTGACCTAGTGTAGAGAAGTGTTATTCGCGAAGGGATTGGCCACGGTAGGTCGGGTTTGTCTCCTGGGCTGGGGCTATCGCGACTCACCGGATGGGACTTTAGAATCTTATAGGAATGATCGTTCAGTGACGGTTGTGCAGGGTTGCGAATGCTCATTCAACAATCGATCGAAAGAAGTGATATCCTTTTCTTAGGATCTGTATACTTCTGCGCTTATTATTATCAAGTTATTCGACAAGTTATAGCTTCATAATTTATTGACAACTTGTAAACAAGTGGTAATTTCCCTCATTTGTAAAGTTTCAGATCTGACCTAAGCTTCCTCGGATTAGATGGTCATTGACAGATTTTGTGATATTCAAGACCTAAGCGTGACTAACTGAGCGAATCCGAGAATCAAATGGCGGTCACTATCATATCCGGATTGCTCATAACGGTAGTTCGGAAACGTAGGAAACAAGACAGAACTGGAATCGGTACAATTTTGTAGGATAGGTTTCAGAGGAGGAGGTGGAATTTTGATCTAGTTTTGCTGAATTAATCTGTTCGTCTAGCCCTATGTGTCGGAGCCGTCCACTCTAACTACAGCGCTGTCGGCCTCAATAATTTCGGTAGCTTCTGTGACAATATTTATGTAGCTCTTAAACCTCGTTTAATTGGTTGGACATTTCCCATATCAACTCCGTAACCTGTCTTATGCGTGATCGCTGTGTACAGAATCCCTAATCGTGACGTGATATTTATGCTTCATAGGTGGTTTTCTTATGTTTCTTCTACGTTCCGTTTGAGCTGTCGTCCAGCCTATCCAGTATATTCATCCCAGTACCAAACATGTTGAAAGAATGGAAGAGTATTACTGTTATTCTGTCCGACAATGGAAGATCGGACGCCATTCGTAGAGTTTTGAACGAAATAGGCATCAGGTCTTTTTCAAAAAGAGGTGACACTCCGTGAATTATCCCGTACCTTCATGATTATTTGTCTTTTAAAGTAATTAGTAATCGCATATGTAAAACAAACAGAGCCTTTCAGGTTTGTGTGGTGTCGTCCGGTGAATACTCTGAGCAGGATGTTCCCCAATAGATTTTGTAGTTGGAATACAAACGTTAGGCTATTCATTTTGTGACAGAACTCTCAAATGAACCTAGTGTGTTTTTTCTTTCTGCTCGCATGGACGGGTGATGTAGAGATGGGTGTTTTTTTACATCCCAACTCTTCATGAGTCCAGTATGGGACAGTTAAATAAGATGTAATTGTCGGTCATTTTAAATAGCTCGAAGTTCGTAGGCTGGTGCATTACCCTGCACATTGATGGCTGTTTTTCTGATAGGTTCCAAACACTCGCGCTTAACCGAACGTGTCTTCTGTCCGGCCCTCTGCTTCGAGTCATCGCCAAGCTACTTTGATCATCCCGATTCCGTGTCCGTTGTTTTCGGATCTTGTTTCTCTGCTGATCTGTTTTTGGATAAACTACTCAAATGTTCTCATATTGTGTCCCCATTGGTGAGAACTTCCACTACTTCGAACGGATTTTTCAAGATCCCGATGTATAGTTTTCACGTTTCGCCTTCTCCCAAGCGAGAAACATCGCCCAGTCTGGTTGCAGAAGGCATATGTGGCACGAAGCCATCAAAACAAATAAGAAAGAATGCGAGCTACTGTGGTTCGAACGGCACTCACGATTGCTCACAGCCTTTGTATTCAATTAAATTTGCACTCGGTCTGGTCATGATAAGTGCATTCACTACTGACAAATTTTAATGAGAAGGAATGCGAAAAGTACGATCATAGTGGGGACTCATTTGCAACAGCGAGATCACCTACTGTTTATCATCAGAAGTGTAGCAGACGAGCTTGTTCTCAACGTTTCATCATCAGTCCAGATACAACATTTATGTGGATTCAATGGGGGGTGGTAGGTAACATTTCACTGGATTGGGAGATATCAATCATTAGTGTCCGTTTGGTTTGACCCATCAGACCTAATGATATATCATCAGTCACGTGGGTTGTACAAAGTTTACCAAGGAATTACCATTTCCGTGTTATCGTTCTATTATGTGGCTGCATGCATGGTCATGAGAGGTTCAATGTTTTCATTAGTTGTGTTCGAGCACAGAGTGATGATGAGTGTAAACGAACTGAAGTAACGCCTTCGATGGCCACTATACGACCCTTGACCTGTCTCAACTGTACCTCGCAAACTCAACAGATCGGCTTGAATAAATCAGTCGGTAACCATAATGAGGCGGCACGAACAAGCAATATATCTTACAGCCTGGGACACAAACTTAGCATGAAAATGAACCAACTGAGCATGTAGTTAGGCCACGAAATAGGTGTTATTAACTTCCATATTAAGTCTATTGGTTATGTTTTTGGCGGAGCTATCACCATTGAAGAGTAATGAGATACAAACAGACTTCTTGTCAACATTTTGCAGTTTAGGTACTGTGAATACGCTCGGCTTAGTCATAAGAAGAAACTCGTAGCAAACTGTTGTAAACCCTCCTAAACAATACGCTGGTTCACCTTTGCTATCGCAATGCGCTTGGCAGAATTCGGATTCTCCTCCCGTTAATAATTCACACGAAAATCTCGGCCCAGATAAGTACTGCGATTGTCCCCGTGTTCGCTCCCAAGACAAGCCAAAAGACGCGTACAAAAAAAAGAGCTTGTTCCGCCCCAAAACGTGTGCGACAAAGGCGACAGGTACAAAGTACTTATAGGGTGCGCAGTGGTCATAAGAACATTTCCGAATCATAAAAAGAGAAGGACATTTACCGGAAAAAATAGTTAGGGTCACTAATGGGCACAACGGAGTAAAAAGTCTGACGGGTAAAAACTAGCCAAGGCCACCCTCTCGGCCGCTTTGAGCAGGTCCGCTAACTAGGGCAAAGTCAATCGTTTTTTCTCTCGCAAGGACGATGACGGTTTTTGGGACGGTAACAGGGTGGGCGCCCTAACACAAACAAGCTTCTTTTCGGTGCTTCATCATCAAGCTAGATGCGACACATTTATATGAGTTGAACGGGAGTAGTGCATCAGTGGGGTAAGGGATGGTAATCATCAGTATCAATTTAGTCAGACTTGTGAAGTCTAATTATGTAACACCGATCACGTGGGTTGTAAACGTTTGTCAAAATGTCGGCACACCTACTTGTCAGATCGATCCGGAGTGTAGTTGCATGGCCACGGGAGGTTCCGTGTTTCATCATACGTTTCTGCGCGCATAATGTAGTGTTGTGATCCAAGAACGCGGATGGCGTAAGGGTTGTTTATTCAGCAGACTAATGCATAGGTTATGCACTTCAATATGATTATAAACAAAACACTCATCTGCGTACGACACTGGTCTCAGAACGTCACGGTTGCCACGGACGCCAATGCTCAGTTCATTTATGTGCCAAGATCCATCCCATACCACTCTGCACTCCAATGCTTGTATTTTTCTCGCCGATACTTCAGTGTCAAAACTCATGCTCCTGCCTCACTACTAAATGGTAATGGTGTGAGTAGTATAGTGCGATCGCTTGTCTTTACTACAGTAGGTGAGTTTAAACGGATTGCAATAGCCTTTGAGATGGCTTGTAACCGACCTTCGACCCACTTCGACTACGTCCCACAGACTCAATAGATGGACTTAAACAGATTGGCTGAATTGATCAAATGGCATGAATCGACCAAGTGTGCAGAGACCGTGAATGAATAAGCCCTTTTCGGTTCTCGACCTAGTCGCACCGAGTGATGCTCCCGGACGCGTTCACGTGATCACCTTGTTGCGCGGCGTATGTAGTTTGCACCGCAAAAACAGAGAAAACGGTCAACAAAAGAGGGGGAGGTAAACTGAACGTGTAATTGAGCTGCAAAATGGGTCTTGTTAATTGCTTCGTTGAATCACCCAGTCATGTATTCAGCTGAGGCATCGCGTTTGGATGCTAACGAATTATAGATAGCTTTTGTCTACGGTTTGCGGTATATCTACCTTTGTGCTAATTGTCATTTGCTTGCAAATAAACTGCTTTGGACAGCCAATTTCAAGGCGTGTGTTGATCATAAATTGTCTTTCTTCTTTGAGCATATTTTCACAGCTCTGTCAAGTAGGCATCAGGTCAAGTTCATTTTTTTTGACTTCAGTGTACAAATCTATTAAAGTTGGTATATTGATCCGACCAAGTTGCTTTACTATATAATTTACGCTGTATCGTGTCATCCTCGACATGAAATGAACACGTCTAAAAACACCATACCTACGAGGGATTCGGGTTCCAGGGTAAAGCCTATAATTTTGTGGACACAGTTGAAGTGCATCACTGTTTCACTGAGGCTTTTTGATTCGTCTGCCATAGGGATATCATCTACATAGGGTTTGTTAAGAAACCTTATGGGGTCCGCTAACGAACTACTTTCAAGCTTTACCATAAAAATAACAGCCAATAAAAAGCTTTACGGTGACTGCACTGCTATTCCGTCCTTTTGGCGGTATAATATGCTGGAAAATCTGAACTGAACTTTGAAAGTGCTACAATCCCATAGCTGTTTTAGCTCGTTTACTGGTATATCCACGTTGATGTCATTCCTTTCAAAATACCGGCGGAGAAACCCAATTGTCTCAATTAGTGAGTTGTTTGTAAAAAGAGATGTGGCTCCAAGTGAGAATAAGCACAGTTCCTTCGCGTTCATTTGCTTTACCGTTTCGATCAATTCGAAAGAATCTCCAAGGTCGACAGTTTTTTCCCGACTAGTTCTAACAACTCAGCGAATTATATGCATAACGTCAGATGTAACAGTACTCCGTTTTTGTACACTTTGGGTAGCTCATAAGGCTTGGGAATTACAGTGCTTAGTGGTCTAATTCTTTCAAACGTAGCTCAACCAATCAGTCCTTTTTGTTTCATACATCTGTGTTTTTGTTAATGCCTTTCCAGTGACTACTGTTTTGTTTTCTCCAGTCTCTATACAAGCGAATTTGATTTTATCTGCCAATAGCACATCCATTTTAGCTAAGTACTCAGCTTTGTTTGAAATGGCGACTCCTGTACCTTTGTTAGACCTGGATATTATTATATCGTCATTTCACTTTAGCAGTTCCAGTGAGGCTGAGTACTGTCTAGTGGATAGGTTATTAGTCATGGTTTTCCGAATCAGGTACTGACGGCATGACTGAGCATCTCAACATAAACAACTGATGATGGCAACAGGTCGGTCAATTAGTCGTGAAGCTTCTCAAATTGATTTTCCAAATCTAACTGCCTACGTTTACTTTTAGGACGGCAAAAGTTCTATGTTAATAATAAAACATCAAGAACAGCTTTATTCAGTGTCATAGAGGTAAAAGTATGCACTTAGCGTTTCGGGTTTATTGGCAATTCGGCCTTAGGTTTCGTCAGGTCGAGTTAATTTGCCAGTTTCGTTGAATTCATTCCTCAACTTTTGACTACAATCTGTTGCGATTTATCTGTCCTCGTGTTCTACAGCTGATTTTTACAAATGAACTGCTCCGGACAGCCATGAATGTATTTTCAATAAATGTACTACTTAGAAACTATCTCTTCTCTTCTGTGATACCGTTGGAACATATTTTCGCAGCCCTACCTATCAGATATCACATTAATTTTCTCTTTTGTTTCAATGGTGCCAAATTGTTAAAGTTTGTATCACCGTTTCGTTCAAGTTGCCATACGATACGTTTTTCGTTATATCGTGCCATCCTGACGACAAGACAGATGCACATCTAGAAACATGATAGGTGTGTGTGATTGAGTTTCTAAAGTAAAATGAATAGTTTCAGACAGTTGTGTACAATGTTGGTGTTGTTCGTAGCTCGGGTTGATGGTTTTCGTATTGGTATGTTCGCGAACTTGGTATTTAGGTTGCAAACGTTCAATCACCAAGCGAGGAGACATCATCAGTGCGTAAGCGTTTTGGCGTATAGTTTTTGAACGTTTCTGACCTCAAAAACTATACGCCAAAACGCTTACGCACTGATGATGTCTCCTCGCTTGGTGATTGAACGTTTGCAACCTAAATACCAAGTTCGCGAACATACCAATACCAAAACCATCAACCCAAGCTACGAACAACACCACCACTGTTCACAACTATCCTAAATCAATGAGGCAGTGGGTGAAAACTGACTACCCTAGTAGCACAGCGAACAGTCAGCGATTCCCTGAGTGATCATTGAGCATTCCAGAGGAAGCATTCACTAAAAACCATTAATAGGTGTCTGATGGCACCCATTGCGGTGATTGTAGTTTTACTGAAGTTGCACACCACTGATTAATCCTGACGCGCTTTTTGTTCACACAAATTTTGTTTATTTGCACTAACTCGTATCATTACACAGTGCGCCAATCAAACAAACCGTCCTTCTTTGTTTTCGTTGTGGACCATGAGATGATGGTGTTCTTGCCAGCTGGAAGGGTGCGTCAAGTCGAAATTGCCGGCAAGTGCTGCATATACTATATGTAAGAGTAGTTTGTGGCTAACCCACATTACAGCATCAGACTCATGTAATGTATCTGTTAGGGCGCCCACTCTGTTACCGATCGGTATGGGAGCAGTTGAGATTGAGGTTGTGCAGGCCACTGGTTGTGGCTGGGTAGCCGGATGGTAGGGTCGCGAAACCGGATGTGAATGCTCGGTGGTTCGGGCCTTCCGGCGGATCCTTTTGCCATCGTACTCACAATTTCACTTGTAGTGATCCGGACGCAATTTTCATTGGTTCTGGCCAGAATAACATCGAATATATTCTTTATGTAGTCACATAGCGTGAATGAGCGTGCACCACGCATTAGCCACAGCAGGATGTTCTCAACATCCGCTTCATTCAGACGTCGGCGACAATGGTCTAGTCGGGCGTTGATGATATCCACCGGATGGTTGTATTGATTACATTAAATATTCACCGAACATTTCTCACATTGTTACCAGTAACTTACTCTGAATTGGTACTATAAACTTTCGTATGAACTCTCCCGTTTTTGTTTATTTTGTACCGCCTCATTGAATTGTTTACGCTACCATATTACTGACTGATACTTACGGACGTTTGAATTCTCTGATCAGAATTCACTGGGTTGCAAGTTGTATAACTTGCTAATCATTACTTACTTATGTACAGAGGCGGTTCTATCCGAGTAAGCCTTCAATATTCTGTCTTTTTCTGCCTCGAATCAAGAAGTTTACAGCTGACCCGATAGACTGCGCATAGCCGTAGATTGTGACATATTCTGCATTTGACAAGGACACCTCCTTTAGGGATACATACAATTTGCATACCAGAGATACTTCTCAGAGCTAGCCAGAAAACTCTACGTTTTAAAACACACCCACTGTGTTCTGGAGAGTGAAAATCGGGTTTCTCAATTCTTCGACATGATATCCGAGCAGCGAATTATGCATCAGCACTGACTGAAGTGATGCTGGTAAGACACCACATACTGAAGCTGCTCAGACAAATACTTTCTGTTCGTCGTTGTCGAGACTTGCGCACGCGAGTGGGATTGCTGATCTACTTCGGATGGCCGTCGATCGAGGTGACCGGAGCCATCACCCTCGTTCATCCGCGTCTTCATCCAATATGCGGGGCTTATAAACGCAGGGACGATGATCACGTTCCACAGAGCTGCCATCAAAGCGGCGATTTATGCAGAACTCGCGCCAGTACAGCAACTACTGTGCCGAGTGCACCTTCTGAAGGGCGAAAGGCAACATGTAAGTCTCACTGTATTCTCTTTACTTATTCTATGTGTCCGGGCTTACTTGCCCGCCAACACTATAACGGGAAAATGCACACAAAGAATGCAATGGTATTCTCAACCTCAGTGCACGAATTACAGCAGCTGGACCCGGCGTTTTTTAGCTGCACGCAGCAGCGGCCGATTTCGCGTGCCAGCGGGTGGTACGACAACCAATCTTTGATATCCCCAACGTTTTGAACCGGAGACAACTTCGTGGAGGCTGCATATCGATCAATCAAACGGCACGACTTCGACGGTCGCATTCGTTTGTGGAAAGCTTCTGAATGTGCCAGCGTTATTTGCCAGCACATCATAAACAACAGGTAGGCTAAGCTGGCAACAGATAGCCGCAACTTCCGTCCAGTCTCTGATTATCTAGGACTGAACACAATCGCACGAAAACTGGCGCCATGGGTGGCAGAGAGACTCTCAGCACACACGCAGGCTAGTCGGGAGCTGTTCGTTGATACCACCGTGATGCTCTTTAATGGTAATCAAGGGTGGCAGGGGATCCCACAGGGCCGATTAAAACAACCGAGTCTGCGACTGCCACTTCGTTGTAGAACTTATGTTGCCGCGTACTTCGTCATTTATATGAACAGTACGGTATGTCTTTTGCCTATCATTGTTGATTATATATCAGAAAATTTCTAACTTACCCCAAGGTGGACTAGTGAATTCAATGCTTCCACATCTGAAGCACCGGGGAGGACTCACGTCGGATCATCAGAATTGTCGGCGTAAAACGAATTTGGGCATTGGATTACTCCGTTATATAAGGAGAAATCGTTGCATATCCAGTGTGAACTGGTTGAATTTTCCGCGAGAAAATTTCCGGGACGCAAGCTCGGCGAACATACCAGTACCAAAATGGATAGTTTTGTGAGCAGAATTGAAACACGACATTATTTCACAGTTGTCCATAAACCCTCGCCCAGTTTATAGAGTTGGCAAACATTGATGTTAAGAGATTCACGTATTCCGCTGGAACTCATTTTCGAACAAGGCAGTTCATAAGGACGCTACGAGCAACCGAAGGCAACCTTCTGGTCTAGAACGACGACGACCGTCGACTGACGGTGAGAGTGCCATCACGGGTTGAAAATGTGGTCAACGCCCCCTCAACCTGACCGAAATCCTGCCTGTCCTTCATAGTTCTGATTTTCCCTGAGTTTGATCAGCCGACCTAGTATAAGACCATTGAGTAACTTAGACGCAGCAGACATCAGATTGATGCCTCTGTGGTCGTCACCTAGACTGTGGGCCCTATTTAAAAAAAAACGGGAATTACGGTTTCTCAAACCGTCTGAAGGAGTTTTGTCAATTCTGATATCGACCACTTCCCACCATTTCTGAAAAAAGATGGAGAGAGAAGATCTGGCCCAGCAGCCTTGTTACGTTTCAATAACCTAAGCATCAGGGCAACTTCTGCTTCTGAAGAAAGGCTATGTGGAACGCATTAATTGACCATTTGGGTCCCATCGTCTATATGCTTTGATTGAGGCCAGCTGAGCTGTTCCTCAAAATATAAAGCCCAACTGTCAAGCAGGTGCGATTGACCAGTGATAAGTGGACCATCTTTTTCCATCTGGTTTTGCTTACACCGACTCGACAGCCAGTTCAACCAATGATCAGAGAAAGGCGCTTTTTATTATATCCATGTAAAAAGGCTCGTTCCATCTCTCTTGACCATTCTACTAAGCTGTGCTCAGAGTCTTTGCGCAAGTATTTGGTCAGCTTGCGTTTAGGTACCCGTTGGTCGTCATCATATTCAGAGCCATGTGGAGTCGAGCGATGCTTGTTCATAAGGTACATCGACATGACAGAATTCCAGTTCTGTTGTGATTGCACGGCTTCTTCGAAACATCTTTTTATAACAAGTTTTCAATGCTCGTACGATTTGTCCCCAGTGTTCATTAGGTTCTCTCAACTGACTCGAACTGGGCAGTTCGTTCACCAATGCTTCCTGGTAGGTTTTTCTTTACACTCTCTTCGCTCGAATACCAGTTAATTGTCATGCATTTACGATTGTGTTGCCCCGGGGCAAATGAAACAAACAAAGCGAGATGCACGGCAGTCTAACAGATTGGCGCCACCTATAACTGACTGCTGTATGACTGAGTTGTGTCCATGTCTAGGGTGATCTACATGTAACACAATACCTCTTCATGTGTTGAAGTTCAGTTCTCGGAATATAAAGACCGCGAGATGCGCACAGCTGCAGCAGCCTTTCGCCACAATCAATGCGTTGTACCCGGACACCAAACACACCTTCCAGCCACTTCTCTTCTGGAGAAAGACGACCAAGTTCAGCATTACAATCTCCGGCTAGTATGATGGTGGTCTGCTTTGGAGGAACGACGAGGTCATCGTAGAGCCTATCTTCGGTTGCACCCGAACAACTACTCACTGGAACGTGCTCCACTATAACTACTGTGAATATGATGTAGTATGCTATAAGGATAATTATATATATATATATATATATATACCACTCTACGCTCAAAGACTGCTAATGAAAACACTGAACATCTCATGACCATGCATACAGCCATATAATAGAACGATTACATAGAATTGGTGGGTCCTTGGTAAACATCTTACAACTCACGTGACCGTTGATATATCATTAGGTCTGATGGGTCAAACCAAACGGACATTAATGATTGACGTCTCCCACTCCAGTAAACTATTATCTGCTACCCCCATTGCATACATATTAATGTCGTTGTCTTCCGTTTTATGCCGACTGTCAAAGGCAAATGTTTATATTCATTGGTTTTGTTTGGTACATCTCTTTATAACCATTTGGCTGGTTGTTTGTTTACTACCATCCACCTTTGTATGGTATCAACTGTTGTGGTAATAGCACAACGGTTTTAATATCTTTTTCCTTAGGTTGCACGTGATAGGCTTTGTTCCGTTTTTGTTTACAATAATGAGTGTAGGCAGAAGTTGAAGGCAATATATACATTGTTGTTGAGTGGGTTTATTTGTTGAACTGTTGCAAGATGCTTCATGAAATTGTGATGTTTATTGTAGGCAAGGTTTTTGCATTCAAACTGGATGCTATCCTCACTTTTTGTAGTCCTCGCATTTTCGTGTGCTTTCGATTAACCGATTCATCACAATGAAGCACTAGACTCAGGTTTTGCTTTTATTAGAGCCCATCAATGATATAGACTGGAATTTACACTCCGGCTCTCTTGCTTATGAGACTAGCGTGTTAACCACTACGCTAGCAACCGCACAATAGATGTGACCGAATGATCATATCCAAGTGCTTAAACACAGCGTTGTTTCTTTTTTTAACATCCAAACTTTATGTTTTCACAATATGTTATAGAATGAAGATAGTATTGTGGGGGATTGTCAGGCAGGAAGTGTGAGCATTCCAGCTCTTGGAGGAATACTCCAACACAGGGGGAGGTGTGTTCAAAAACCCACCGTGAGCGGATGGAGAACGGCGTGGGCGACCGAATGAGTCATCGCTCGACCGGATCGGACCAACGGGCGAGACGTGGCAGCCGAAGTAGGATGAATGACCAAATTGAAGGTGTGATTATTCCAACACTCGCAGGAATATCTCGACACAACTGTGGATTACGATCAAAGCCCACGGTTGATAGACGGAGGACAGCACGAGCGATCGGACGAGCTATCGCTCAAGGAAATCGGATCAACGGCCGAGGAATAGCAGGCAGAAAACCCCCGGGTAGAAGGCGCCAATCACACACCTAAACCGGGTAGAAGTGCACACGACGCGTGAACGGAAACCTGGGGGTGTTGTGGACTGGAATTGTGATTCAAAATCGCGAGCGCTCGTGTGGCATGGTAACTAGCGAGTTGGACAATAAAGATTGTGCTTTATTGGACGTCTTTTCGCTACAGTATGTAGAGGAAGTCTCGGTAGAAATCAACAAAATTACTGCATACCCTTCCAACCGTAGGTTCAAACTTCAACCCTGTACTTCCAGCTCCAGTAGTTCATCGCACCGTAGCTAAAAAAACAACCAAGATATTTTTATGTTTATTGTTTCGTGTGTTCTTGTGGGGTAAACTATCTAGGTTGCACAACACAGCGATTATCTGACTGAATCCGGGAGCACTATCCGATCTGGTTAGCTCGAGGAATCTGCTGTTGCTGCACGCTCAATCTAATCAAACCATCCAATCGATCTTGCGGATGCGGTCAAGCGTATCTATGGAGCCTGTAAGGCGCAATCGAGGAGGTGAAAAAATAGTTTACTAGCAATCACAAAGTCCATCGTAGTTCACTCACATTTACCGCCATTATGCTCCCAGAAGCGTCTAGTCAAAGCGTTGAACCTCTCTTAGTCATACATCTATACTCTGCATAAATCTATTACCTAGGCGTACCGATTTCTTCAAAAAATTCCACAGCCCTTGTGACTGATGTGACTAGACCTCAAAAATCAGACTAGGTTGGCATAGGTGATTACTATCTATTACTACGTTGATGTACTATTTACCACCCCCGGCGCACCCACATAAATGTGTTATATTTAGGTTTATGGTGAAATACCAAAAGCTTACTTGCTACACTTTTCTCCTCTTGACTAAACTGGGCATATTTAAAGTACTGGGACAATCTGTGTTTCATCAAAAGATTGATCAGCGAGCCTATTAGAATACATGACTTCAGGTTGATTAAAAAGTACTGATTACGAGTCTGTCGATTGGAGTTAACTAGCGATTCAACGTTTCTACTTTCGACTCGATCAGACAATCTGAGGGTTATCCATGACGTTGTTGCGGCTGGGAGTCGTGCTAGTTTTGCGGTTAATGGCACAGTGGCCAACGCGGTTACTCTATGAACAGGTAGCCAACTCCCGGTCGTGGCAAGTTTCTACACTTCTGGCAAGACTCCCAAGAGCGAAATCCAATTTTGGTGCTTCACTTTGAGGGACGCTGACTGAATTGTCTTTGTGAATGCTAAGGATGTGATTAATTGTGAATGATGTTCAAATCTTATGAATGAGAGCCAACTGTTGTTTATCAATAGTCAAACATTAACCAGTAGTTCTTATAAACTACATGATTCCAACCTGACTGAAAAGTCTTGGTTGCGAGGTTATCGACCGAAATCAACAAGAGTCTACTATCTCCTCTGGAGGTTGTTGTACGACCTGAGTATTACTCGCAAACGATAATGGCTGAGTGAGTGTTTCATTTGTTCTCTATCAAAAATGTTAAAATCTGAAATAATTGTTGTTGTTTTTTCTTGTGCCCTATGAAATTTTTGAACGACTGTTCGTTCGCGATTGGGGTATAATCATGCTTGTTTATTTCCCTCTTCTTGTTGCACACCAGTGTGTGAGTTTGAGTGATTGGTAATATTTTCGCGCGAATTTCAAAGCATTTGTACAACAATAGTTGTTCCTGTATGGTTGGGTGTTGTTGACAGACTTGTAAATAATTTGTTAATTGCCATCAGAAGTCTAGAGTTCTCTTTTATCTGACAACCCCCCACTGCTTTTTTTGAAGTAATCGGGTGATCACTGCGTTGGCCCCCGTCAATTCAGGGTCTAATCCTATCATTATAAATTATGTTTAGTTATTGATGATCGTTTGACACCAGAGCGGATGAAGGCGATTTAAAACGCGGGTTTTAAGACATTTTGAGCTAGAATCGTTATGCTACATGTCGGGCAGTGTGCCGTTCACAAATGTATCACAAATAACATTGTTCCCTTCTGGAAACCACATAAAGTTAAGCCATTCTGATGAGTAGTAAGGGATTTTGGTTTTCATATAGATTGAACATCATCCGCAATTGATCGCAGCTATCGCATTCCCATAGACTTTCCAGTCGGCCCATTTCGCAAACAAGCACTGCACTCGAGTTTCGCTTTGATTAAAGCTCACCAGTAGTGCATATTCTTGCCACTGCCGGGATTATAACTCCGGCCACGCTGCTAATGAGGCAACCGTGTTTACCACTGCATCATTGACCTCACATTAGGCACGACCGAATTATCATATATGAACGCTCAACCACTTTCGATTGTGGGTAATGATCAGGTGGCAAGGATATGCACTACGGACGAGCTTTAATGAGACCGAAACTCGAGTCCAGTGGTTGTTTTCGAAAGGGGCCGGCTGGAAAGTCTATATAAATGCGATCAATTATGGGTGATGTTCAATCTATATTAATCCATTCTGTTGAATCAAAGTGATTATCCAACACGACAATATCAGATAGCTGGTAAGAAAGCTAAACAGTGCCTTAAACCGCGTTAAAATTGGGTTAACCTCTCAGATATACGTACGGTTGCCCTCATTGTAGCGAGCCGAATAATGGACAAGATCAGTTGGCGTCGAACATCCTAATTGGACCAGATCTGGTTTACGCAAGCTCATTGTCTCGCCACCCTCTAACGTAAACGCGCTCGTCCCTTTGCATCGGTTGTTTAAGTGGGTTTTGTTAGATGCCCGCTATTCGACTAATCCGTTTTCACACTACGTACACGTGTACGCTTCGAAATTCAGAAACTTTTGCAATTTCGAATACCCAGAAATAACCGAAACAAGTTGACTTGTGTTTGTTCAATGTCGTCATGTATTCAGCAGACGGCATCTAACTGCGAGCGCATTTACGTAAAATGTTTGCCGAGTGAGTGACAAGAACCATATGCATGTCGTGTATGAATCGCATGGAATAAGCGATTTTAAGCGCTCTCACCACTATTTCTGGTCAACGACGAAATCAATCATGAATATCTCTGAACAGATTGTTCCTATTTTAGTTGAGTTTGACCCATTACGCAGTTGTTTTTACCAAGTATCAGACAGTATCATGTTGGATATTCAATCATATTCAGCAATGATTAAGCAGTGGTCTTCGTTCGAAAAGATTCTCATTTGCCACGCATTCTCGGGTGAGAAATCGCATTTCCAGCTACACACTACTGTCAGATGAAATCATCAAGAGCTCTGTGATTTTATTTGATTCTGGTTTGTTTTGTCTCGAAAATCTGAGTTCTGACTCACTGTTTCGCTCTGCTGCGCCTATGGATGATAACTGGTCAGATATGGTTCTTAAACGGCTGGAACTGTCATGAAATCACCTGTTCTCCGTATCCGACTTTATTGCAATGACGTGTCTCGCTAATCTGATGGATTAGTCAAGCTACAGAAACGTGTGCCTATTTTCAGTGGTTTTAGGACATTTCTTGGAAGAGTTCTGCTACCCGTGTTGGATAGTTCGAAGGGATTTTACATAAAAAGAAACATGCGTGCACAATTATTCTTCAACACACAGTCTAAGCAACCGAGACTGATTGTGCTCACTTCTTTTCTTCCAGACAGTCCTTTTGATATCAGTGTCAAGTCCGTAATGATGTATCTTGTTGTTAAGGCACCCATCCTGTGACCGTCCCAGGGCGCCTCCGTCGTGAGAAAGAAGAAAAAACCCACTTGACTCAGTCCTAACTAGCGGAACTGTTCAAATCGGTTGAGACTTTTTATACCGCTGTGCACATGTGCGATCCTAACTCTTTCTTATGATGTGGTGGAAATGTGTGTTCATGACGTGCCCCATAAATACCTTGCACTTGTCGCCCTAGCCGCACCCCGTTTTGTAGCGGGAAAAAGCTTCCTATTTTGACCGCGTCTTTTGGTGCGCCTT